>CATQJA010001225.1:0-23896 GCA_958295435.1 Mesorhabditis spiculigera | reverse complement strand
TCAACTATAATAATTTTCTTGACGCGTCCGTCCGTCTGTCTGTCCGTGTGAAGCCGAATTCAACTCGAAGGGGAAAGGAGCTAGAGCTTAGCTCTCTTCGGATTCGGATAGAGCGCCGTCAGAAACCCCCAAACTGATAAAAAAATTATGAAAAAGTTTTAGTTTAAATTATTAAAATTAACTTTGAAAGTTTTTTCCTTAGTAAAAGGGGTGGGGGACGGAGGTTGGGGTGATTTTGGAGATAGTGAGCCAGGTGGCGCGCGTTTCGTGGATGAAAATTTTCACGGGGATTTCATTTCTTTTTTTTCTCTCATTCCATCCGGTCGGTCGTTATTTTTGTTTTTTAAGGAGATTTCGGCTAGGGGAGGTATCTGAAGCCAACAGGAAGGTATTTAGGTAGTTTTTGAAGGGGATTTCAGCCATGGGGGGTATCTAAAGCCATCAGGAAGGTATTTAGGTAGTTTTTGAAGGGGATTTCGGCTAGGAGAGGTATCTAAGGCCATCAGGAAGGTATTTTGGTAGTTTTTGAAGGGGATTTCGGCTATCGGGGGTATCTGAAGCCATCAAGAAGGTATTTAGGTAGTTTTTGAAGGGCATTTCAGCCATGGGGGGTATCTAAAGCCATCAGGAAGGTATTTAGGTAGTTTTTGAAGGGGATTTCGGCTAGGAGAGGTGGGGCATGTAGGATAGCCCGAAGGCCAGATGGTTGCAGTCGCGAAGCGACTGTAACCATCTGGTCTATAACAATTTAATAGCGTTTTCAGTAAAATTTAACATATTTCCAGTGGAAAGACAATAAAAAACTTAGAAAATTTGGGTAGAATTTTTTGTGCTGCTTTTTTAATAAAAATTTGTGGTTTTTATATTTAGGACTAGTAAAAATTTAGAAATATTGCCGTTACTTAAAACAGAAAAACAGGAACCAAAGAAAAAGCTGACCCCCGATAATACGCCAGAACAATCTATTTTCGAAAAATTACCTTTCTAAACGCATTCGTAATACTCTCAGCCCCTTGCACGGCATGGCAGGTGACAATGTCAGCCCATTGACCAATTCTAAAAATACCATAAATTAAATTCCTAAACAAATAAACTCACCGATGGGTGCCCGCCAGCTGCAAGTCGATCACGTTGCCAATGTCAGCGAATTTACTGAAAAAAATTATCTTTTAGCGGAAAGGCTAAAAATACCGATCCTCGAAGATCAGGAAATTGTGCTTCTCGGCGAGTTGGGCGAGTTTGTCGGTAAAATCTTTGCTAAAAAAGAGGTTCATAAATAAAAAAAAATACAAAGCATTCACATACTTGAAATTCTCGATAATATCCGCGTGGATTTTGGCCGCAATGATGTAGGGCCCCGCCGTTTCGGCAAGCTAAACAAAACAAAGAAATAAGAACGGAAACTAGCCCAAACCTTCAAGATCTGCTCGGTCTCCTTGTAGTCGATGGCGATGCAGAGGTTGCTCTTCTTTTGCAGCATCAGCTCGATGATGCGCTTGTTCAACTTGTTGCTGGTCGACTCCTTGCGCTCCGCCAGGGAGAGGCGGCGCTTCTAAAAAGAAATAAAAAAAATTGAGTTGCAAATAAATTCAGACCTGATTTTGATTCATAAAGTAAAAATTTTACCATCGCCTTCCTCCTTTCGCTTCCCGTGTTCGTTTCCGCTTTCTCGAGCTCGGTGCCGATATTCAGCTGGGAAACGGTTTCGAAGGGCAACGTGAGGGCGGTCCGGATCTAAAAAGACAGTATTACTTCAAAAACCTAACTAAAGGCACCTGCTCGAATTGGTCGTGATTCAGGGCGCCGACCGAGACGAGGAACGACAGCACGAGCTCCATGTTCATCAGGCTATGCAGGTTGATGCCATCTTCTTTCAGCTTGGCCGCGCCGCCTTGCTGACGATCGAGCAGGCAGAAGACGTCCTGGACGATTAGCCCGTCTTCGCGCAGGATCTTGACTACCTAAAAACAACGGATTTTCAAAATTCACGGCAAAACTTACATCCTTAATGCTGCCGCCCGTCGTGACGACGTCTTCGATGATGACGACCGTTTGCCCTTTCTCGTAGCGCCCCTCGATCAGCTTCTTGGTGCCGTAGCTCTTCGCCTCTTTTCGGATGATGATGAGGGGCTTGCGGAGTTGTAGGGAAACTACCTAAGAAACAAGTTTTCATCAGAAAACTCTAGCTTACCGCCGAGTAAGGAAGGGCCGCATACGGGACGCCGACAATGCCGTCGTAGTGACCAGGCATTGTGGCGATCATCTCGCGCAGGCAATCGCAGGCTAGCTCCTAAACACAGACTTTTAAAACCATCTTGCACTTACCATGACATCCGGGTATCCAAAACTCTCGCGGAGGTCTATGTAAATTGGAGATATCTGAACAGACAGTTTTTTTTACAAAGGAACCTTCGATACCTGGCCGCTCTTCAGCAGGAATCCCTCCTTCTCGTCGATCTTGAACACATTTCGGTCCTTCATCAGCCGCAACAGGTTCCGCATTTTGGCGGCGTGCAGCGAGGTGTCCTTGTCGAGGGCCAGCATCTTACCTGGAAATGGAATTATTTTCTTTGTCGAATTAAGACAAAAACCTCAAGAGGAAAATCAGAAGTAAAAAAATAACTACATTTAAACTACAGTTTCGAAAAAAGTAAAAAGTTTGCAAAAAAATTGGTCATTTTTGGTCGAAAACCTAATATTTGCCATTTTTTTATTAAATTTTGTAAAATTTTCCGTTCAGAAATAACGAAAACACATTTAAAAACATTCTCAATAAATATATTTGAAACCTTAGAGGCTAAGAAAAAGGTTGTTTCCCCCGATAATGCGAAAGAACCGAAAAATCAAGGCAGGGTGAGCTAAATAGATTTTCTGGAAATGCTATCAGCGCCCGGGGGCAAAATGGATTCCCGTGGTCCGATTGGCGGGCGGGAACATTCGAAACACCTTTGCTGGCCCTTTGACCCGAAAGTGCACTCGCCGTAAAATACGAGGTATTCCTAGCCTGTCTGCTGCCGACAATCCTTATCAATTTCAAAAATTTATACATGCGTACCTATCATATCACAGAACAACGGCAGCGATAAGGGAGTCGAAATTGATAACAACAAATGGGGCCAATGCTTCGCCAACATTGGGAAATCGGAATAATCGAGCGGGAACGGAAACAAGTGATCAGTGCCGGAAAAGTTCAAGCTATTCGAGTCCATAAATTCGTTTGGCGTTCTCTGTTGTTACCCGGGCTACCTAAAAACCAGCGAAATTGCAGCAAAAAACCCATGAATCACCTCCACCGGATCCACGTCCATAAACCCGGCTATCAATTCGCAAATTGCCGCCAGCGTACTGGGCTCATTTCGGTCGAAGGATGAGAACTAAAGGGAATTTTAGAACTTTGTGAGGTTCTTTCGCATTATCGGGGGGGGGGCTGAATTTTTTAAATATAAATCGCGGGTGTTTCTAAATTGTTTTTTACTGTTCCTACACGTAAAAACCTGACGAATTGAAACAAAAAAAATACAAAATTATTGATTTCTCGACCAAAACGATCGGTTTTTTACCAAATTTCGACTTTTTGAAAAGTTTTGTATTTTACATTTTTAAAATGAAGCCACTAAGCATCTCTCGACTTATACAAAATCTCTCCCCCCGCGATAATGCCAAAGAAACCATTGCCAAATCTGATACGTTATGCAATTGCAGCGCCGGCTCGGTCAACTTGTCCCTGATTTCCTTCGGTATCTTCTTGTCGTTGACTTTCGGGAACATGAATGGAGCATCGGTTTCGAGCACCAACCGATTTAGGGGGATAGCGCCCGTCTTCAAGGCGACTTTCACACCGTTCGGCAGTCGGTCTTTCCACAAAAATCCTTGAAAAACGAAAATTTTGGAGATTTTAGGCAATACCTGTCAATCCTATATAAAATCCAAGTTCGATAAACCGCTCGGCTTCCTCGACGGTTCCGGTAAAGCAATGAATAACCGCTGCCGGTAGTTGATCTCCGAATGACGTGAGGATTGATATCTACAGGGTGTCCCAAAAAATATCCCCCCCCCCTAGCCGGCCGCAGACCCACCCGATTTTTACGATTTAGGTATCTATCGAAAGCTCTCGGAAAGGCGATGTCGGGACGCCTGGTCGATTTTCGAAATGTCGAAATTTTTTGCTCGATTTTCGGCCTTTTTCAGGCAAAAAGGACTCGCTTTTTTGTCCAAAACGCAATTTAACCGGTTTAAGCGCTATCCAAGCTGTGTTTTCGCAAACGGCTTTCAAAGAGCTGTCGTTGGGCTGCCAGGAAAGGCATAAAAAATCTTAAATTGCGATTTTTGTAAAAAACGCCTTCTCAGAAAAACATCAGAAAATCCGCGCTTTTCGCAAAAAACATTAGTAAATGATAAAAAAATTTCGACATTCCGAAAATCGACCAGGCGTCCCGACATCGCCTTTCCGAGAGCTTTCGATAGATACCTAAATCGTAAAAATCGGGTGGGTCTGCGGCCGGCTAGGGGGATTTTTTGGGACACCCTGTACAGGGAAAACTATAAATCTTTCCGGTCTTTACCGTATCCTCGGCCGCCTCCCTTTCGTGAATAAAAAGCGGCTTTTTCAATTTGACGGCCATTTCAACTTGCTTTTGAAAGACCTAAAAATCCGTCATTTTTCAGCACAGCGTTTCCAACCTCTCTTTGCACAGGTCGAGGCGAGAAGTCACGATTGTAGTCCAGACCTAAAAACAATTTTTGATTTTTTAAAACTGACAAACCGCATTCACCAACGGCCACGCATTGCGGGTGCGCCCACAGCGTTCTCAATGTATCCAGAGTGCCTTCTTTGAAATCTTTGGCATCGTGAGGGTGGACACCTAGAGAATATTTTTTCGTGGTTATCCTAAAAAACCTACCGGCCGTAAAGTATAAAAACCCGGGCTCCCGTTCGGCCAGCTTGCACACCGAATGACTGATTTCTTCCGAGGTGCCGGTGAGCATCAATTTTTTGATGCCTAAATGTAAAAAAACTTCAACACGTCCTTTAGGTTGAAAGTGGAATACGGCCGAAAGACGAACCCGCTTCTTTCGCTCGCTTGATCACCTCCTCGAGATCATTTTTGTAGGAGGGATGGCCCAGGTTGGCCCCAATGTCCACCAACTCGTACGGAACACGGGATTCCTACAAAAAATGCTTTTCTAAATTTGAAGCTTACGATCGTCATGAGCCTCTTGGTCACCCGTAGGACTGATAGTAATGTCTGGCGTCGCGTTGTGAAAAGTTTTCTCTAATAAAAATCCAACCAAAATTCTATTTATTCAGCGTTTTCACGAAAAATTTTGCAAGGTTTCCACAATTTTTGTAATATGATGGAGCAACGCAGCGATACTATGAACGCGTGGACAACCTGCGGTAACCACATTTTGGTCCGAATTCTCGAATTTAGCTTTGGTAATGGACTCGGTTAGTAAAGCGCCCGCGGGCGCGCCCGAAATTGCGCCCGCGGGCGCGATCACGGGCGCGCCCTCGGGCGCAATGGCCAAAAGGGCCCGCGGGCACGCCCGAAACTCGAAAGCGCCCGCGGGCGCGCCCCAATCGCGTTGTAACGGCGTAGGACGGGTTCTTTTAATGCTTTTATTATTTAAAAAGGGCACTACATCGCTTTTGACGAGGCTGTACTCTATACTTAATGTAGATCTTCACGTTCCCTGAGAAAATGGTCGTACTGCGCACCTGAAATATGTTTTTTTTTTTGCTTTCTTGGCTTTAGCTTTGTTTGGAACTTACAGATACGTTCGAATGCGCGATATACGGCCCTAAAAGTGTAGCTAATTACCTAATTTCCTTTATAAACTTCGTAAGATGTACTTACTTTGTTCCCGCTTCCTGAAAACTTGCTTTGACCGGCTTCTTGCCGACTTACTTTGAAACTCATTCCAAAGATACCACGTCGCGCTTCGCATTTGCAATGATGACCATGATCGTCTGAAAGGTTGGCTCATATAAATCGAGAATCTATAAATCTGAAGCTAAAGTATTTTTAAAGTTTCGAAGGCATTGGTTGCGTAGCAAAACTTTACCTTCGTTACCTGTGCCATGGCGCTTCAAAGTATCGTATTCTACATTCGACGACCATAACCAAGCGAACCTAGTAACGTATTTGTTAATTTATATATGTTTTGAACATAAATAAGTGCATAATCCAGGAACTTAGCCGTTTTTTCGCAGAATTGAAAGGTGTTCACCATTCAAATGCGCCCGCGGGCGCGCCCCTAGTTGCGCCCACGGGGCGCTTTTTGCGCCCGGGGCGGTTTTGCGCCCTTTTGCAAAAATTGCGCCCGGGGCGCAAAGGGTCCAGTTCGGGCGCGCTCGCGGGCGCTTTGGGTTTTCGGGCGCGCCCGCGGGCGCTTTGCTAACCGAGGATAGTCAGAAAAATAAAAATGGGCTTTCTAATTTTATGTTTTCTTATCTTATATAAATTCTTTGTTACTTTATATAAATGTAATGATCATCTTTAGATGGCCGAACAACAATCGATCCCGATCAGCCAGCTCTCCATCGAGCAACTAAATAACTTCCAAAAGGCGCTTGAGGGTGACATTGCTTTTTTCGCCACTTCACTCGAGTCGCTGAAGGGATTTGCGGATAAGGTAAAACTCGCTGTCTTTGCGGAAATTCTTCTTCAGGTAAACCAAAGCATAGAAACAGTGGAGGGCCTAGCGAAGAAGCAGCCTGGCGACATCTCGATGGTCCCGCTCACGGAATCGGTAACACTGTCTAAAATTTATTTTATTGTTGTTTAGACCTATATACGAGCCGAACTTGTTGACCCGAAGACTACCCTCGTTGAATTAGGGACAGGTAATTGCATCCTTCGAAGCATTTATTGTGGTTTAGGGTTCTTCGCCGAAATTCCCGTCGAGAAAGCCGAAGAATTCTTCCGGCGAAAATTGAAGAACATCACAGAAAATGTGAGTGGTTCTCTATCACGTCAAATTCTTTTTTAGACGGAGAAAATCGAGAAAATCCTGCTCGAGAAGCGCGCCTCGCTCGCCGCGATCACCGACGCGTTCCGTGCAAAAGTCAGCGAGCAGATGCAGAACATGCCGATGCCGGCCGGTAAATAAGCGCGGTGCGGGTCTATTTTTAAAATTTGTTTTGCTTGCTTCTTCGCTTTAAACGATCAATCATTTTTGCCCCAATATGCCTCTTGTTACATTGCCGTTTGTGAGTTGCGTTGTTGCCCGGTTCGCGGCCAAAGCGATCATAAAGTTTTATTGCCATAAAATATGTACAGTTTTTATATGAGGCAGTTTTGGTTTTGGTTTCTGGAGATTCATGGGTGGAATATGCGGCCGAGGTATTGAAGTCAACAGCATATAAAAAAACAGCAAACATAGGTTTAGAAGCATATTTTGCATTTCATTAACCGGTCAGTCACATAGAGCATCACGCCACCATAGCTGAAATAGATCAGCATGCTGCCGAGGGCGAGCCAGAAGCCTTTGTTGGAGAATCCGGTGACGGTGTCGATTAGGAAGACTAGGCAGAAGAATATCTGAAAATAGTTCGTCTCTAGCTTCATCGCTTCTTCTGCTTTTTGCTTTAAGCGGATTAAAACTGCAAATGCTGCCTGGGAAGAACGGAACATAAGGGCAAAGTATGGAATTCCTGATGACGGCGGATCGTTTTGAAAGGTTTGCTAACTCTTTCGCATTATCGGGGGGGGGGGTGCAATTTTTTGTGTATGTCTAGAAATGCATAGTAACTTAATAGGAAGTGTTTTGGTACAATAAGATTATATTTCAACTAAAAAATTTTCAAAAGTCTGACTTTGGGTCGAAACATCGATATTTTTTTGTATTTTTTAATGACCTGACATGACATTTTCGAGTTCAGAGTTTCAGAATGGTAAAAACAGCTTAGAAACACTTTCCCTATTTATATTTGAAAAAATGGATCCTAAGAAAAAATTGTTGTCGCCCCGATAATGCGAAAGAACCTGTTTGCTTACCAAATATGACGAATAGCAGAGAAGCGGAGTTGGGTATTTTTTATAGACGCCGATGGCCATCAGGGCGCCCAGGAGGAGCGCGATTATCGATCGGCAGGCGTCGATGATGACGAAGGACTGCTTGATGTCGATATCCTCGCTGCAAAGGGCTTTTTAAAGCTTTTCTGTATGCATTTTCCTCGTACGGCGGGACAGGCAGAATGAAACAAACTTTTCTTCAGGCTGCTGCACCAAATACCACCAAAAGTTGTACACGTGTGGGGCAGGCACAAATAAAATGGTGGGAATAAGTAAGAGTCGCTGAAAAGATTTGAATTAGATACGGAAAATGTGGGATACCTTAAAAGCAATTCGATGTCGCGTCCATATACTATTCATGTATTTCTGAATTTATTAAATTCGCAAGGTGTTTTATTAGACTTACACAAGATCCATGGGGTACGCGCACGCCGTCAATCTGGAAAAAAATAGATAGAAATTCAAGTTTTAGATATATTTTACAGTTTTATTAGTTTCTTAGTCCTTTTTTATTTGTTTTTATTGAAGTTTAAGGTTTTACGTCCCATTAGAGCAGCAATAACTTACTATAGTGTCGTATGCCGAGCTCTCTGCTTTTTCTCCCTCTTCACACTGACGTAACGACAGACCGCGAATCTTGCTGGCCGATTCCACGTCATCCTCGAACGGCGGTGACGGCAGGTTCAGGCTTCCGGTCCGGACACGCGGCCGGCGTGGCCATTTTCGCCACTAAACTTTGTTTATCATAGGTTCTAAAGTTTAAACACTTCGAGAACCTTTGCTAGCAAAATCTATTTTATCGGATGTTCAATTAAATTTCCAACGTATTTTTTTTGTTCAGAATAGACGTAAACCCCCACCCTTTTATTCATAAAAAACTATGTTTAGTGCTTAGCAATAATCTAAACTAATTCCATAACTAGTTTTCCTGATTTTCTTTCGTTTTCCTTACCATCGGAAGCCGGCGCCGCAGTTCTCGCTCGATTTTCTTTCTTTTTCTAGACAGGAAATTTGTTGCCAAATGTTTTTCTAGGAGAATTGCGAATCAATTATGCCGCCGGGTCATCGGTGGGCTCCTCAGTATACCTTATCGCCACAAAAATTGCACCCCCGACCATTTCGAGCAGGACTGGGCGCTTCTCTTCGAGATAGGCAGGCCTGTATTCTGTGACGGATTGGGCAATCGTGGGCAAATTTTTGTGTGTTTTGAGCCTGGCAAGCCGTTTTTGAACGGCAAAATGCGCGTTTTTTATATAAAATCAAAAACTTCGGTTCCTGCGCATTATCGGGGGAGCTTTTGTATCATTCTAGAAATGTTTAGTAACTGAATAGCAAGTGGTTCGATAGCTTTTAGTGAAAAATCTAAAAAGTAGTGAAAAAGTCGAAATTTTGGTAAAAAATCTATATTTTTAACACCTTTTTGCATAGTTTTCACGTCTAGGAATAGCAAAAAGAACATTTAGAAATACTTTAACTATTTATACTTTTTTGTTTCCAAAATTTCGAAGGATTTTTATGTTTCTCCTCAAGAAATCTGATTTTCTTGGACAAAAATTGGTATTTCACCACAAGCTTACAGAATTTTTATATACTTTCCTATTAAGTTAAATTATTTTGATTAAATTATCTGTATTTACGCAGCAGAGTTCAAGTAACACCTAATGCCATTCCTGATAAACCGATTTCGTAGCGCAAGGTCTTAGGTAAACAGCTTTTGCGAATTTTTAATAGGTGGTCGGTCGCATTCTGCAGATCGATGACTCACTCCTCTCATTCGCTCCCCTCTCTCTCTCTCTCTCTCTCTCTCTCTCTCTCTCTCTCCCTGCCTCTCTCTCTCTCTCTCTCTCTCTCTCTCTCTGTTGGCCATTCTTGCAAACATCAGCTGCACGTGATTCTAGAGCCTTAAATTCCCAGGAATTCCAGATAAGCGAAAGCGGAGGCATGCCGTGTTTTCAGAAGGTTACTGCCGATTTCTAGGAATTTACAATCTCAACCAGGGCCCTTGAAATGCTTGTAAAAATGGACCGGTAGTTCCGGAACTTCCAAAAAAAAAACGTAAATTTATCAAAAAATGGTAAAACATTAAATACATATAAATAAAAACGGCGTAAAGCAAAACCTGCTGAAACGAGCACCCTAAAGAATTGCAAAGTCGGTAAAAACAGCAAAATGGTCTGAGGGGTAGTCGTTTTCGGCGTGGAATGGGATCGGCTTGATCGGGGCGCTTCCGCCGTACATTTGGCTCCTAAATACGAACGAAAATTTTTAAATGGATGGTGCCAGCTACCTAGAGGGCTTCACGCGACCCTGGTAGAAGATGAAGTCAATTCGGTCTTGTGCCTCCTCGAAGGCGTAATTATATTCGCTATTCATCTTATTGCAGGTGGACCAGGTTCGGGCTGAAGCAAATAATCTCTGCTAGCCTGCCCTCTCCTCTTCCTCAACAATCTCTGCTAGCCTGCCCTCTCCTCTTCCTCAACAATCTCTGCTAGCCTGCCCTCTCCTCTTCCTCAACAATCTCTGCTAGCCTGCCCTCTCCTCTTCCTCAACAATCTCTGCTAGCCTGCCCTCTCCTCTTCCTCAACAATCTCTGCTAGCCTGCCCTCTCCTCTTCCTCAACAATCTCTGCTAGCCCGCCTTCTTTCACTCACCCGGATCTTTGACCGGATCCGGGAAAAGTGCTCGGTAGCTGTCCACAAATCCCTGATCGGTCAACTCCTTGGTGGCTGGCCACGGCACTGCCCAGCCCCCGTGGATCGACCTGTAAAATTAAGCCAATTAAAATAATTAGTAGTTTTTTAAAGGTACTGGAAAGTCGGATTACTTTGTATCCTCTCCCCAGTCTTGATGGCTAGGCACGTTGAAGTCTCCAGCGACTACGATTGGGACTTGATCGACGATTTTCAGGGCTGCTGCCATCTCCGGGCTGGCCAGGAGGCCACCAAGTTCTTCGGCACGGCCTCGAGAAATAATTATTTGCACCTTCTCTCTCTCTCTCTCTCTCTCTCTCTCTCTCACCTTCCTTCCCGGCATGTTCGGCGCTGAGAATCTGCGAGATGTTGGTGACCAGCTTGTTGTAGGCGAGGTAGGGGCCGTAGGCTCTAAATTCCGAAAATTTTTCCTGCTAGCATGCCCTTGCGGAAAAATCTGAAACTCTGCTAGCTTGCACAGCCTCGAAATTGGATAAAATGACCTGGCTGGATAAGTTTGTCCTTGATGATCTCGGCTAGCCTGCTTGCTTAGGTCACCTACCTAGTCCAAACTTCTAGCCGAACCTCCTGGCTCAAGCTCCTAGCTTCTAGCTCCCGGCTCCTAGCTCAAACTCCTAGCTCCTGACTCCGAGCTAGTGCTCCTAGCTCCTCTGCGTGCCTAGCGATGGCTCAAGCTCATAGCGCTCAACTTCTAGCTAAAGCTCCGAGCCCGAACTCCTAGCTCCCAGTTCCAAGCTCATAATTCAACCCCTAGCTTTTAGCTCAAGCTCCTAGCTTTTAGATAAAGCTCCTAGGCCCAACTCCGAGCTCAAGATCACGACTCAAATTCCTAACTCTCGACTCCTAGCGCCTAGCTCGTACTCAAACTCCAAGCTCCTAGCTCCTTACACCTAGCTCAAGCTCCTTGCTCCTAGCTCACAGTTCCTGGTTCCGAGCTCAAATTCCTAGCTCTCAGCTCCTAGCTCCTGGCTCAAACTACGAACTCAAGTCCCTTCTTAGCTTGCCCGTGCTAGCCTGCCCGGCTCAAATTTCCGCAAGGATCTCTGCTAGCCTGCCACCGACCTTGCCTCCGCGTGCACCGACCAGAAGTTGACGTGCTTCTCGCCGGGGAGCTCGACTTTCGCGTAGATGTACGCGTCATCTTTGTGCGAAACGACTTCAACAATCTAAATTTTACTTTTTAGGAATCCATGCCGGCTAGCAGAGACAATTTGCGGAGTCTTTGTCCTCCACAGCCTCCCAAGCAGGCTAGCAGAGATTATTTGGGGAAACCAGACCCACCTTATGCTTTGTGAGGATCATGACATCTGGATAATCGCGGTCGGGGTGCACGAAATGCCAGCTGGAGGGCAGATATTGGGTGATGTTCTCGGCGCATTTCTCGTACTCGACCTCCTAAAGGGATTAGTAGGTTTATGGGCAGGCTAGCAGGGATTCTTTCGGAACAGAACGGGCGTCTAGCAGAGAGCTTTGAGGAATAGGGAGAGGGCTAGCAGCAATTCGCGAGGAAAAGACAGCTCTGCAGAGATCTTTAGGGAAAATCAGAGCTGGAGAGAGCTAGAGAGAGAGAGAGAGACAGACAGAGAGGGACAGAGAGAGAGAGAGACAGACAGAGAGAGAGAGTAAGAGAGAGAGGGAAGAGAGAGAGAGAGAGGGAGAGAGATACGGAGGGAAGAGAGAGAGAGACGGGAGGAGAACGCGTTTGTGTGCAAGTGTCGTTTCTTTCGCATTATCTGGGGGCGGGGACCAAAATTTTTTCGTAGAAGTCTTCAAATGCCTAGTAACTTAATCGGAAGTATTTTAATCATATTTTTCTTCAAAAAAAAAACGGTTTTTCGATTAGAAAAACGCTTCAAAAATTTCTCAAAAAGCCGTAATTTTGGTCAAAAACGGTCATTTTTGTCGAAAAATAGATTTTTTTTTGTAGTTTAATAAAAACTATTCATGCTTAACAAAATAGCTTTTCATAAAAATAAAGAGTGCCAATATTAGGCAGGCTAGCAGAGGCGATTGGAGCATCAAATGGGCATGGGCATCAAAATCCGCTCACCTGCATTGCCACAATATCCGGGTTAACCAGCAGAATATGCTTTGCGATCTTCGCCACTCCATCGTTCACGTTCCCGCCGCAGTTCCAGATGTTGAACGTCATGACGCGGAAGCTGAAATAAGCAAAGTCATGCTATTTTCGATAACGGCGTGCAACTCAAGAAACATTAAAAAATAATTATTGGTCCGAAAGTGCACCTCGCACAAAACAGATTTTTTGAAAAACCAAATGTTCCTGACAATTGCATTCCACTAAAAGACCAGAAAAGTTGTGTTTTACCTCGGTTGAGCATCAACGCATACCGGTAACAGGATTGATATGCAGAGGATCGTAAGAAAGAACATCTTCTGAAAAAAATTTTTTACACGCCGGCAGGCTAGCAGCGATTGTTGAGGAAGAGGAGAGGGCAGGCTAGCAGAGATTGTTGAGGAAGAGGAGAGGGCAGGCTAGCAGAGATTGTTGAGGAAGAGGAGAGGGCAGGCTAGCAGAGATTGTTGAGGAAGAGGAGAGGGCAGGCTAGCAGAGATTGTTGAGGAAGAGGAGAGGGCAGGCTAGCAGAGATTGTTGAGGAAGGGGAGAGGACAGGCTAGCAGAGATTGTTGAGGAAGAGGAGAGGGGAGGCTAGCAGAGATTGTTGAGGAAGAGGAAAGGGCAGGCTAGCAGAGATTGTTGAGGAAGAGGAGAGGGTAGGCTAGCAGAGATTGTTGAGGAAGAGGAGAGGGTAGGCTAGCAGAGATTGTTGAGGAAGCGGAGAGGGCAGGCTAGCAGAGATTCTTAGGCGCGTATTTCGGGGTGCAGGAGTAATTCTTTGCTCTATAATAGCATTGCCCTAGCATTCCGAGCTGGTTGATATGGGGTTGCGATTGATAAGGCTAGCGAATTCCGCGAGAATTTGTAAGCTTTCGTCCAAATAATGAGCCGGAGAAAATGGAAAAATCGTGGACTTTTTTTGTATAGGCGCTGATTTTTTCGCTTTCTCGGCGGAAGAGGAGCCGAATAATGAGTCATGGTGGAAAAACACACAATAAAAAGGAAGAAAAAAAGCGGGACGCTGCTTTTTTCTGTATTTTTCGCCTGGAAGAACATAGGAGAAAATAACAGATTGTGGGGGGAAATAGGCTTCAAGTCTCGGCAAAATCCATAGGGTGCATGGCATTGCCTGCAGCTTTAAAGGGATACCCAATGTTTTGGTGGCAAATATATAGTTATGTATTCCGGGCAGTACAAATGACGCGGGAATTTCGTGGCAATGAGGCGCCAGTGCCGCACAAAATTCGGACACCTTTCCCTCTTGTGGCGTCCCCATCCCACCCAATGGCTTGCCACGATGGCCTAATGGATAGCATCCTGGCCTACAAAACGGGGGTCCCGGGTTCAACCCCCGCCCGCGGCGTGGTTTTTGATTTTTGAGCCCCGAAAAGGTTGGGCATCCCTTTAAAAGAAGGGTAGCAGCCGTGAAATTGTGCTGTTAATTCCAGCGATTCATTTTGAAAACTATGTTTCACGGCTCGAGCACCAGCAGTAGCTTTTTGTATAATCAATAAGCCGAAATACGTGGCTCGAGAAAATTATTGGCTCATTGTTCTAGAAAAAAAATGTAATTAGGCAAGAAAATTCCCGGGAAACCAGATATTAATTTTGAAAACTATGTTTCAGGGTTCGCACCCTATTGGTAGGATTTGTTAAAAACAATTAGCAAAAGTGAATCGCCAGCAGGGTTGTTCGCCGACGGACCCGGATCGGTAAGGATCCGGATCGGATCTGGATCCGGATCCGGATCGGATCCGCAGTAGGATCCGGATCCAGATCCAGATCCGGATCCGCTCGGATCCGGATCCAATGCGGATCCGAGGAAAAAAGGGACCGGAAGCGATATTCTCGATTCTGATGCTGATTCGGTCATGTTAATCGCAAAAATACATAGCCCAGAGGCAGAACTGATCTTTGCATCTAAGAATTAGCACTTAACTCGGCTGCATGATCCATTTCCTTGGATCCGGATCGGATCGGATCCGCCCTGGATCTGGATCCGGATCCGGATCCTACGGCGGATCCGGATCCGGATCCGATCCAGATCCAGATCCGGATCCAGTCCGATCCGAAAATGACCAACCCTGATCGCCAGAAAAAATTTCTCTGACCATTTTTCAAAAGTTACATAACAAATGGAATTTCACCTGGCTGATTGACCCATTTCAAACCTTTGCAAATTAACACAAAAAATATAAAATTCCTGAAATTTAAAATTTTCGATATATGCGAGGAAATTGGGCTGGAAAACGGCAAGTTTCAGCAAATCTTTTCTATTCTTCGTGCTCCCTTCCTATGCGCAATAAAAGGTAGTAAAATACGAGTACTATTATGTATAATTAAATAGCTACTAATGCATAGAGAAATTCAGGAAAAAAATCGACATTTACCGGGCTCAAATCAGTGCTGAAAACGACAGTATAAATACTATTCCCGCGGGGCGCACAATAAGGCCTGGGAAACAACAGGGAGTGTTTGTGAAAAACAACTAGAAACAATAAAAAATGAATATTAAGTAGGGGGCGACCTAGAAAAAGGGTGAACAATAGCGTTGTTTATCTTCTTGAAGCAGAAAAAGAACGACTGTTTATCTCGGCCTGGTCATAGGGGTCAGATTATAAACATTAGAATTTGAGGGGCAAGCTTGCAAAGACAATTGAGGAATTGTGGCCTCACGGCAGACTAGCAGAGAGCCTTTGTTTCGCCAGCAAACTCTAGCCTACCGAATCCCTTTAAGAAGAGAAAAATGCAGAAAACGCCGAGTCGACGCACTCGCCGAAGCCAAATCCCGAATCGAATCATATCGGGGACCCGCGCTCGGCGGCCCGAAATGAGTTCCCGGTGTGGGACGTTTCCTTGGGGCCCAAGGGCCCAAGAAGACAACCATCTAACCCCTCCACCGGCACACTGGAGGTACTGGCGGTTTTTTGTTACCAGATTAAATGCTACGCTAGTGAATTTTCGCTACTAGTGGGCGAGCAGAGAAAAGTTGAGGAAGAGGAGAGGGCGGGCTAGCAGAGATTGTTGAGGAAGAGGAGAGGGCAGGCTAGCAGAGATTGTTGAGGAAGAGGAGAGGGCAGGCTAGCAGAGATTGTTGAGGAAGAGGAGAGGGCAGGCTAGCAGAGATTGTTGAGGAAGAGGAGAGGGCAGGCTAGCAGAGATTGTTGAGGAAGAGGAGAGGGCAGGCTAGCAGAGATTGTTGAGGAAGAGGAGAGGGCAGGCTAGCAGAGATTGTTGAGGAAGAGGAGAGGGCAGGCTAGCAGAGATTGTTGAGGAAGAGGAGAGGGCAGGCTAGCAGAGATTGTTGAGGAAGAGGAGAGGGCAGGCTAGCAGAGATTGTTGAGGAAGAGGAGAGGGCGGGCTAGCAGAGATTGTTGAGGAAGAGGAGAGGGCAGGCTAGCAGAGATTGTTGAGGAAGAGGAGAGGGCAGGCTAGCAGAGATTGTTGAGGAAGAGGAGAGGGCAGGCTAGCAGAGATTGTTGAGGAAGAGGAGAGGGCGGGCTAGCAGAGATTGTTGAGGAAGAGGAGAGGGCAGGCTAGCAGAGATTGTTGAGGAAGAGGAGAGGGCAGGCTAGCAGAGATTGTTGAGGAAGAGGAGAGGGCAGGCTAGCAGAGATTGTTGAGGAAGAGGAGAGGGCAGGCTAGCAGAGATTGTTGAGGAAGAGGAGAGGGCGGGCTAGTAGAGATTGTTGAGGAAGGGGGAGGGCGGGCTAGCAGGCTGAGGCTGATGCTTAGC
The DNA here is from genome assembly GCA_958295435.1 of Mesorhabditis spiculigera. Lineage (NCBI taxonomy): Eukaryota > Metazoa > Nematoda > Chromadorea > Rhabditida > Rhabditidae > Mesorhabditis > Mesorhabditis spiculigera. Next base: position 7,351 of record CATQJA010001225.1, on the reverse strand, counting down.
TTACTTAGGCTTAGGCTTAGGCTACACACAGAACCCCTGCTAGATGTCTCCACTAGCTCGGATTCTCATCAAAAATCGAAAATTTTTCATCGCTTCAATTTTTTATTGAAGTTGGATGTATTTCTGCTGTTTTAACGCTAATTCCCCAATGATCTCTGCTTGCCTGCCCTCTCCTCTTCCTCTCTCTCTCTCTCTCTAACTCTCCCTTCTCTCTTGCTCGTTTCCCGAGATCATTATCGTATCCCGCCTTTTCAAGGAATGCATACCGAATCCAACGTGACAACTTGTCGTTCAGTGCTGCTACTCATTCGGCATCCCCGCTTTATGACCAGGCCAATTTCAGATACAAAACAACCATTTTCGCAAATATTAGATTTCTATGTTTCTGGAAAATACCCCGAGAGAAGTACTGGCTTGGGAATCAATACTGCTTCTCGTTGAAATTTTGCATTTTTAGAAACCAAAGAGCTACGAAACAGTCAAGGCAATTTTTTTTAAATATTTGGCAACCGTTTTGCGGAGGTTAGCAAATCTTACTAAAATTTCCGGAAATTTAGAGAGTCGAAAAAGAAATGGAATCTTAGAATCAGTGGGAAATTAGATGTTTCTGGAAAGTGCTCAAGTAAAGCAACCAGTTGGCGAATTAATTTCAGGTATGCAGTCAATATCGAATAAGATCGTAGAGCTACGGTAGAGCGGGGGCAGGCTAGCAGAGATGATTGAGGAATTTTTGCGAAACCTTCCACTTTTGTGGAAGGTTCCACTTCCACTTCCACTTCTTCCACCCCAATTTTGTGCTTTTTTGGTCATTTTAAATTCTAAAAATTCTCTACATTGTTTGAATGCGATTTTTGTTTCTAAAAACTGTTCAAAACGCTATAAAAATGGTCTATTTTGATAAAAAATATAGCATCTAATATAGAATGCATTTTTATAGTTTTTAAAATAATTTTTGATGGCTAGAAAGACTTACAAAAGCCGAATTCAAAAATCAAAAATTCCAAAATTTTTCTGATTTTTATAGATATAAAGACCGTATAAAATGCTATAAAAATGATTTTATTTAGCTATTGGGCCGCGCCTTACTTGGGAAAAGGGAAACCCCCCGCTAAGAGACCAGTACCCAAGATTTATACCCTCACCTGTGGCCCGCGGGGTCACATGTTGCCCATCCCACCCCGAGCCCCAGCCTGGGTGGCATTAGTGGGTTGGAAGGGCCCGGGGGCCCTTCCAACTGGGCCCTTTGCTTTGGGGGGTTAAGTGCCCTCGTCAGGGCCCCGCAGCCGCTCCTCATTTATGTGCTTTTATGTGCTTCTTCCGCGACTTCCTTCCCGCCGCCAAGGAATTCGGGCCGACTTTGATACAGCACGGGTTCAAATTGACTCTGCTATCTTGCCCTGGGCCACAATTTCTCAAATTGTTTCTGCCCTATGACGTTTAGAGGCCAGATTTCCACAAATTGCCTCTGCTAGCCTGCCCTATGTCGTCTAGGTGCCAGAATTCCTCAAATTGTCTCTGCTAGCCTGCCATTAGATTTAAATCCTCACTTAAAGGTCACGATTTACGATGATTTTCTCGAAATTCATGTTTTCGAAATTTCGTTTTGTCGAAATTTCAACTTGCGAAATGTTTGGAACGAATAATCGAAGCGAAAGGCATTGAAATTTCGGCAAAATGATATTTCTACAAAGATTTTCGACAAAATCAAAATGAGCTACTTTAAATATTCAAATATCTAGAAAAAATCTAGAGTAAATCAAATGAATCGTCGTTCCGCTCATTACAGTGTTTCTAAAATTTTTAGCCTCTAAATTATAGGAAACATAAAAATTTCTCAGCAGCAAAAATCTTTGCCCCAAAAACATTGCGGCTTCCTGAATTTTTACATTTTTTTACAACAATTTTTCACTTCACAGAACGACGTTTCAATTTAACATTTTATATATTTATTTTTGCGGAACATTTGTTTTACGGAAATTAGGGATCTGGCGCATAGCTGTTTTTATAATAGGGATTCGCCGGAATATGTACAGGGTGTCCCAATAAAAAAGGTCACGCTGGCATTTCGCCATTTCAAATCCGATCGACTTAAAATTTTGAACAGAGCTGCGGAAGGTAATTTAAAATGTTCACAGAAACTTTCAGCCCGATCGGTACCGTAGTTTTCGAGTTATAACAAAAATACTGTTTTTTTCAACACTTTGTTTCATTGTTTCGGCTATCTTTTTGGACTTTGCATCAATTACCATCAATTTCGGCCCTAAATCCCCCATTCTTCTTAACATCGGGGATGATAACACCTTGTTAAAATTACTTAAACAACCTATTTCCAAAACGAATTTTACAAAATAAAAAATTTTCTGGGGTAAAAAATGGACGGCGCTTCATTTTTGCCATACATTCCAAGGCTCAATTCCGGCGAAATCCAGGTTAAAAACGTAAAATAAAGTTTATTTTTGCTATAACTCGAAAACTACTGTTCCGATCGGGCTGAAAGTTTCTGTGAACATTTTAAATTGCCTTCCGCAGCCCTGTTCAAAATTTCAAGTCGATCGGATTTGAAATGACAAAATGCCAGCGTGACCTTTTTTATTGGGACACCCTGTATCTCTGAAATTATCTTTGCCAGCTAGCCTGCTGCCTTCAAGGGGTCTCCGCTAGCTTGCCCAGCTCGAATTCGCAGACATACAGTGAGGCAGGCCAGCAGAGACAATTTGCGGAATTTTGGCGGATCCACAGTCCTCGAAGGCAGGCCAGCAGAGACGATTTGCGGAATATTGGTCTTCCAAAGTCCTCCAGAGCAGGCTAGCATAAAAAGTTGGGGAATTTTGACCTACCCACAGCCCCCCCCCCAGGGCAGGTTCGCAGAGAAAATTTGCGGAATTTTAGCCCGTTCACGACCCACCAGGGCAGGCTAGCAGCGTCAATTGTGCGGGTTTTTGATGCCCAAAAGGTGCGCACTTTCCTGTGGCCATTGTGGAATCGGACAGCGCGAAATTTATAATGTATTTCGGCGGGTAGGGGCACCCCCTACCCTCCAAAATGCAAAACGCCGCCCCGGGGAAGTCCCCCGTTTTCCGGATAAAGCTGTGTTTTTTTCGAGGGTCTTGGCAACTTTTGGCTATTGGCTATAGGAATTATCGAATGCTTCTCTGCTGCCAATTGCTGTTTTTCCCCTATTTACGCACACTATTGAGTATGAAACTTGTAATTTTTAGGCAATAACAAAGTAGGGCGTCAAAACAAATATTTTGCTAAATGGAATTTTTGAAACATCACAAGCCTATTTGTTATTACTTTTTGTAAAATTACATTCACACCAAAAATCGAAAAATATTTTTTAGAATCCTCCATCGAGTGTTCTTGCATTAGCAAGGATCGAAACTTGTTTTCCTTGAATTTTCGATAAACACGTTTCCTGAAAACCAGCAAAGGGAGCATAAAGGATAGGGCAGGCTAGCCGGGGATTATTGGGGGAAAATTCGAGAAATAAAATTTCTAGTTTTCGTTGCGTATTAATTACCAGTGGAAAAAGACCGCTTCGCGGCCATTTTCCACTGGACCCCGTCCAGAAACCATGAATTTGAATACCTTCGTCTTTTAGCCTGCGGCGCAAGAACCTGAGTAATGGCGGCTTTCTTATCCTGCGGCGCTAGAGCCAGCGTTCCGCTAGAACTTTTGAGCCTGCGGCGCTAGTTACTGGTTTTTCCTCGGGGATTTGGCCTGCGGCGCGAGAGCCTGGGTCAAGGACCTTCTCTTGGGCCTGCGGCGCTAGAGCGACAGCCAGGCCTAAACCGCGCACACCGAGAGCCTAGAAATATGTTTTGTTGCTAAACTACCAAAAAGCAAAAAGTTGTATTTGCCCAGGATCCTAACCCACGATCATTCGGGTGGTAGGACAGACGCAATTCCACTACACCACGGGGGAAATGGGAACAGGCGGCGGGAAAGCCCTCTTCTGTTCCGGGGAAAGAGGGGGCGGAGAGGCACAGAAAAGGCCGACCCAATGCCCCGGGGGGAGATGCCTTCTGGTCACTTTACAAAATTAAGTTTTCGAGTCTGAATCTGCAGAAATTTTGTTAAGATAATAAGATGCGCGTGATCCCCATTATCGAATACATAAGTGGTCCAAATAACAGCCCGCAATTCCAAATGCGAATCGAGTTATGCCCCGAACACCACGGCTCGTCGCCAATTTTGTTAAGGATTTTTACTATTTTGCTTGTAAAATTGTTAAAAGGAGGAATTTCGAAAAACAAAAAAATGCGTGTCTGGCAAATGTGTTTCTCCACCTCCATGCCAAAAATCAGCGCGAAATTCGGCCTGACGGCCGAGAAATCGTCTGCACAGAAAACACACATACTTTTCTCGCTTATAGGATAGGATTACTGACTTAAGAAAAGTGAAAAGAAAGAAAATAAAAAAATAAAAAGTCAATGCGTCAAAAACAGTATTTTGTGAAATAGAATTTTTGAAACATCGCATCCCTATTTGTTATTAATTTTTGTAAAATTACATTCTACACCGAAAACTGCAAAATACTTTCTAAAAACTTCTATCGAACTCTCTTACATAGCAAAAATCGAAGCTTATTTTTCTTGAATTTTCGATAAAACATACATTTACTATGTTTCTCTGAATTTGGACTTGAAAACGTCGTAAAGAGAACATTAAGGATAGGGCGGGCCTAGCAGGGTTATTTGGGGAAAATTCATGAAATCTAACATCGAGTATTCGCTGCGTATAGAACATTGCCCTGTCTGCACATTGCCAATTCTATTTGCGCTTCCGACGCTATCTTACATAAAACATTTAATTTTTTCTGCTGCAAAAACGCAGGAAAGTTTTTTGTATCAATCCTATACGCGAAAATAACCCTACTTTTTTGGTTAATGAAGTGCACCAATTCAAAAAAATTCTATACTGTTTGTAGGACTATGCATCAATCTGCAATTGCCCAAAATAAAACAGTTTTTTTTCATGTGAATTATTGACAAAACATTCATTTTCTATAGCGGTAGAAAGAAAATTTTTTATTAATTGCGGAAATGCGAAAACTATTTTTTATATTCTTAGATTTGTACATTATATTTAAAAATTCGTAGAATTTTCGTTTCAGGGACTGTACCCATTCTACAAAATTCCAAAAACCCCGGCAAAAAAATTCAAAAAAGCAGGACCACACTACCATTGCAAAACTCAAAAGCTGTTTATTGGCAACTATCAATAAAACATTCATTTCTATAAGTTGAAATTATTCTTTTAATTAATGCCGTGAACTATGCCTATTAAAATGCGCCTCGAGGTGAGGGCAGGCTAGCAGAGATTTTTTAGAAATTAGCGAGAATTCTGTGACACAGAAATATGCTTCCTTGATTTTTTAGTTGCCGGATTTTCGAAATTTTCGTGCTTTTATTTTTATTCACGAACTTTGCATCGTTTATCTAAATATTTCGTTTCAGCCAAAAACAATGTTGCTGCCTGCCCTCCAGATTTTTGAGCCAATATTTTTTTGGGCCCCGATTCAGGTCCTTGCTGCCCGTGACAGCAGCCAGGGCGAGCGGTCGGGCCCCTCTTTTCTCTCCGAGGCTATTCCCCTCATATTCATAATGCAGATTTTTGCCGCTTCGCCGCGGGATCGCCCTGGGGCCCTATCGGCCCCGGCGGCGTTCCGCGCAAAATTATTGTTGACGATGCGCGTCTAGGGGATGCCACTCGACTCTTGGGATAAAAATAGGCATCGGGAGGCGGGCTGGCAGAGATTGTTGAGGAAGAGGAGAAGGCAGGCTAGCAAAGATTATTTGAGTAATTTCAACTATCTCGCTTCTCTCTCTTTCTCTCTCTCTCCCTCCCTCTCTCTCTCTCTCTCTCTCTCTCTCTCTCTTTCTCTCCTCGCTCTTTCTCTCACTCTCTCTCTCTCTCTCTCTCTCTCTCTCTCTCTCTCTAGCTCTCTCTCTTTAATTCTCTCTGCTCTCTCTCTCTCCCCTCTTTCTGCCTCTCGCTCTCTCTCCTTAGTTCCTCAACTCTCTCTTTCGGTATCTGTCTCTCTCTCTCTCGCTTTCTAGATATTTCTCTCGCACTCACGCTCTCTCTGTCTCCTATGTTTTAATAAAATTTCCGAAACGGTCTCTGCTAGCCTGCCTGCAAATATGGTTTCGTAAATCAACGCAGTATTTTTCGTCAAATAATCTCTGCTAGCATGCCGTGGCCATCCTAAAGAATCCCTGCCAACCCCTCTCCAACATTCCCAATGATCACTGCTAGCCTGCCCCATAGTGTTAATTCCCCATCTCTCTCGATCTGCCCAATTGCTGTCTACATTTCTCATTTCCACCCCATCCGCCCTATCTTGATCTCTCCGCCCTCTCCTCTCTCCCCATCTCTAAAGTGTGCCCTAGGGCCATCTAATTGCGCGGATCCCCCCTCCTGGCGTCTTCGATGAGAAGCGCCCCCGACCTCGGGGCCCTCTGTTTTTTCGTACCGCTTTTTCGTTTTTTTGCCGCGAATTTTCGGTGTTTCGTATTTTGACCGTTTTTCTCTTAAGAATATATTTTAGAAAATTCCCGAATGGCCTCTGCTAGCCTGTCCTCTCCACTTCCTCAACAATCTCTGCTAGCCTGCCCTCTCCTCTTCCTCAACAATCTCTGCTAGCCTGCCCTCTCCTCTTCCTCAACAATCTCTGCTAGCCTGCCCTCTCCTCTTCTCAACAATCTCTGCTAGCCTGCCCTCTCCTCTTCCTCAACAATCTCTGCTAGCCTGCCCTCTCCTCTTCCTCAACAATCTCTGCTAGCCTGCCTCTCCTCTTCCCTCAACAATCTCTGCTAGCCTGCCCCTCCTCTTCCTCAACAATCTCTGCTAGCCTGCCCTCTCCTCTTCCTCAACAATCTCTGCTAGCCTGCCCTCTCCTCTTCCTCAACAATCTCTGCTAGCCTGCCCTCTCCTCTTCCTCAACAATCTCTGCTAGCCTGCCCTCTCCTCTTCCCTCAACAATCTCTGCTAGCCTGCCCTCTCCTCTTCCTCAACAATCTCTGCTAGCCTGCCCTCTCCTCTTCCTCAACAATCTCTGCTAGCCTGCCCTCTCCTCTTCCTCAACAATCTCTGCTAGCCTGCCCTCTCCTCTTCCTCAACAATCTCTGCTAGCCTGCCCTCTCCCTCTTCCTCAACAATCTCTGCAGCCTGCTCCCTCCTCTTCCTCAACAATCTCTGCTAGCCAGCCCTCTCCTCTCTCCCTCAACAATCTCTGCTAGCCTGCCCTCTCCTCTTCCCTCAACAATCTCTGCGAAGCCCTGCCCTCTCCTCTTCCTCAACAATCCTGCTAGCCTGCCCTCTCCTCCCCTCCTCAACAATCTCT
>CATQJA010001223.1:0-25683 GCA_958295435.1 Mesorhabditis spiculigera | reverse complement strand
GAGAGAGAGAGAAAGAGAGAGAGAGAAAGAGAGAGGAGAGAGTAGAGAGAGAGAGAGAGAGAGAGAGAGAGAGACAAGACTGTCTGAGCGGAATACTCATTCCACGAAGGATCTCTGAGAAATGCTAGCCTGCCCAATCCTAAAGAATTTCTGGTAGCCTGCCCTTTCCTAAAGAATCTCTCCTAGCCTGCCCTTTCCTAAACAATCTCTGCTAGCCTGCCCCTTCCTAAAGAATCCCTGCTAGCTTGCCCACTCCAAAAACAAACAATACGTCAGTAGTAATATTCGGAATGGGGTCAAAAAAGGCCGGGGCCCGCCGAGTTTCCTTGAGATTTTATCGCGTTGTCAAGATCGTAAGTAGGGCGTGGAATTGCGTCTCTTTGAAAAAATACCCCAACATAGTATTGTCTCGGCGTAACTTCCTATGAGTGAGCTGGCAAGCTAGTAGAGATCTGTTAGGAAGAGGACTGTTTTTGGGGACAGGCAATCGAAGCGGTGACAATTGGGGATTTTTAATTTTTCAAGTACTACCGAAATTTGGGGTTGTCAAAAGTTGCCATCGGTTTTTCAGAGAGTGCCGGCCAAACCAATTCCCCCGTCACGGTTCACTGGGTTTTGCCGTCCGGAAAACGGGGCAAAAACTGGGGGGCAAGAAAAAGGGAAACGATCCACGGGGGAAACGTCTGCCAGTCCGTTTCTTTCCGCGTTACGGTTATCAGATTTGCGAATTTTTGAGTCTGGTTGAGGTGGAGAGGGCTGAATTTGAGGGCAAGCCAGCATAGATCGTTTTGGAATTCCGGGGAATTGTAGCAAAAATAGTTTTAGAGGCCCTAGGCAGCTGGCAGAGATTTTTAGGGAATTTCAGAGCAACTCAGGAAATATCAAATTCAACATAGTAGTAGATAGAATTGTTATTCTTAGGGAAGGGCCGGCTAGCAGAGATTCCTTAGGAAGGGGCAGCCTAGCAGGGATTCTTTAAAAATGGGGAGGCTAGCAGAGAGTCTTTAGGAAACGATCGGCTTCCCGGTCACCGCAGATCATTTTTTGCCGTTTTCTGATGTTTGAGCGGTTAGGGCTCAGGACCAAAAAAACGTTCCTGACCATCCGGAAAAGGCCAGAAAAGCGTCAGGAGGAAAAAACGGAAAAGTCTAGGTGGAAAAGGAGAAATCTAGGAGGTGTTAACGTGAGAGTAGGTGTTTCCCCGGGTGCTAGTTGGGTGAGACAGTCTATTGTTTGGCTATTTGCCAAGTTGGGCGGCTGGGGTGGGACGCTAAGAAATGGGGGAGGCCTAGAATGGAGGGGCCAAAGGGCAAATTGTGCACACCGTTTCTTTACAGGAAAACCGGTAGTCTTTGATCACTCAATGGCAACTTTTTAAAGGTGTAATGACACCAAAAGCAAGGAGATTTTCCTCAAAAATCTCTGCAAGCCTGCCCCTGTCCTAAAGAATGCCTGCTAGCCTGCCTTTTCCTAAAGAATCTCTGCCAGCCTGCCCTTTCCTAAAGAATCTCTGCTAGCCTGCCTTTTCCTAAAGAATCTCTGCTAGCCTGCCTTTTCCTAAAGAATCTCTGCTAGCCTGCCTTTTCCTAAAGAATCTCTGCTAGCCTGCCTTTTCCTAAAGAATCTCTGTTAGCCTGTTTTTCCTTTTCCTAAAGAATCTCTGCTAGCCTGCCCTTCCTAAAGAATCTCTGCTAGCCTGCCTCTTCCTAAAGAATCTCTGCTAGCCTGCCCTTTCCTAAAGAATCTCTGCTAGCCTGCCTTTTCCTAAAGAATCTCTGCTAGCCTGCCCTTTCCTAAAGAATTTCTGCTAGCCTGCCCTTTCCTAAAGAATCTCTGCTAGCCTGCCCTTTCCTAAAGAATCTCTGCTAGCCTGCCCTTTCCTAAAGAATCTCTGCTAGCCTGCCCTTTCCTAAAGAATCTCTGCTAGCCTGCCCTTCCCTAAAGAATCTCTGCTAGCCTGCCCTTTCCTAAAGAATCTCTGCTAGCCTGCCCTTTCCTAAAGAATCTCTGCTAGCCTGCCCTTTCCTAAAGAATCTCTGCTAGCCTGCCCTTTCCTAAAGAATCTCTGCTAGCCTGCCCTTTCCTAAAGAATCTCCTGCTAGCCTGCCCTTTCCTAAAGAATCTCTGCTAGCCTGCCCTTTCCTAAAGAATCTCTGCTAGCCTGCCCTTTCCTAAAGAATCTCTGCTAGCCTGCCCTTTCCTAAAGAATCTCTGCTAGCCTGCTCTTTCCTAAAGAATCTCTGCTAGCCTGCCCTTTCCTAAAGAATCTCTGCTAGCCTGCCCTTTCCTAAAGAATCTCTGCTAGCCTGCCCTTTCCTAAAGAATCTCTGCTGGGCTCCCCATTTCCAAAAGAATCTCTGCTAGCCTGCCCTTTGCTAAAAAATCTCTGCTAGTTGTTACAGTCTTTTCGTCGTTCGTCGATTTTTTCAAGAATCTCTGCTAGCTAGCCCTCTCTTTGGTTTTCAAAGATCTTTACCTTCAAGCTAAACCCCCGGACAAGTTTTCACGATTGTTCAAGTGCCCCTTTTTCCAAGCGGCACCCCCGGCCGGGAGTAGTGTTAAAAAAGGCTGGTCGGTAAGTACAAACGGCTTTTCCCACCCAGTAGATATTTGACATCGCAGTTCACACGCCCGACGAGAGAAAAAGAAAGAGAGCGAGAGAGAGAGCGAGAGCGAGAGAGAGAGAAAACCTCAAACTACTCGGCGGTTATCTTTAGGATCCTTGGGGAGCTTTGGGTGATCAGCGACTCACATCGGGAACATCCAGGCAAAACTAGGGCATTTTGAGAACCAGGGTTACTGTAGTTCCAAAGGCACCGTGAAGTCTAGATTTCCAGCAAAGAATTTCCGCAAGAATCCCTGCTAGGCAGCTTTTTAGAGCCTGCGCCTCTATGCCAATCGAAATTTGCCCCCCTGGAATATAAAAACGCTTTCTCTTGGTAATTTTGGAGCCAGATTACGGTAGGTTGGAAGGGCCCGGAAAGACCAAATTTTATCTTCAGCATTTCCTCAAGAAACCCTGCTAGTTTGTTAGCTTTTTAGAGCCTGAACCTCCATGAGAATCGAAATTTCAGCCCCTCAAATAAATCAGGCTTTTTCTTGGCGATTTATTTTAATTTTAAAGGGACCGGGAAGTCAGTGTGTCTAAACCACCATTTCCGCAAAAATCCGTGCAAGAGGGCCCCTTTTCGGGTCTGATCTGCTCTACTAAAAATCTACGCGTGAGCTCCGCAAATAAATATCTTCTTGCTTGGGGCGTTCGGGATCGTATTGTCACGGAACGGGCGTCTGCCATAAAATGGGCTGCGGGACTCCGATTTCCGGGGCTAGCAGCGATTTTTGTGGACTCAGGCATAAGGGGTCGTTTGGGAATTCGGCGTAGGAGGCTAGCAAAGATTCTTTAGGAACAGCGAAATTTCGTATGAGAAAAACCGATTACCCCATGAAATTACGCTGCCCAATCTACGTCAACGAAAAATCCAATAACAAAATTACCCCTAGGAAAATACTCACTGTTTCGCTTCATTCCCATCTCAACGCTTCGGCAGGCTAGCAGAGATTCTTGAGGAAGATGCCGGGCTTTTTGGCCTTGGCTTCAACATCACCACAGATCGACGGAAACCTAAATTAATTAAAATTACTAAAAATGACGCAGCACCGACCTTTTTATCGATAAAGCTTTGTCCGTTGAAGCGGGCCGGCTAGCAGAGATTCTTGAGGAAGTGGCGCGCATCTGGAATTAAAAATTTTGAAAAAACAGGCAAAAATCTAGGATTTGAGAAATAAGGAAAAGAGCCGAATGATACAAGAAATCTTAAACTACTTAAAAACCACAAAAATGCCTAAAAAAGCCAGAAAAATGGGTTTTTTCGTGGTTCTAGATCGTGGAATATTTGGCATAACTTGTTCTCGATTGATTCTGATAATTAGAAGGTAGCCAAAACGTATTTTATTACCCTAAAAGTATTAAAACAGTTAGCAAAACAAGTTTATTTGTTTTTTCACGCTTTTCTGGGTGGGCGGGTATGAATACCTAGCGTAACCGAATCCCCGTCGCAAGAAGGCCCAACTAACCGTTCTCCGCCAAAATAAGCCCAATTTCGATTTTTTAAAAAGTAAATATGGGTAAAAATTATCAAGGATTCCGAAAATAAGATCAGAATTTGAAAATTTAAATGTTTTAACCTTCAAAACGAGCAAAAAAGCTGTAGGTACGGAAATCCAGGGCTGCTGGCTCTGTCGCTGGGCAGTGTGGTTTGGACTGAAACGTAGGGAACTCCGCGGGCTGGAGCGTTTCCTAAAGAATCTCGACCAGCCTGCCCTGTAAAAAGTGTATAGAAAAAGGCAGCTATCATTAATAGTATATTTCCGCTTTTTGCTGGAGTTTTTAGGACAGTCTTAGGTCCATTTTCGATAGTTTCTAGCCAAATTAAGGAAATTTAATATTTTTTTTATAGCCTTTCTACCTTCGTTTTAGGTTCTAATCCTTTCTAAGCACTAATTAAAGCGCTTTTCTTTGTTTCCAGCTTTCCTTGAGCTGTTTTGGCACTTTTTAGGCAAAATTTCGATAGATTAGCGCTAAACAAAGAAATTTTAAGCTTTTTTAGCGCGTTTTTCTCTTATTTCTAACGTCTAGATCTTTAAAACCATCAATTATATCCTTATCGCCGTTCTCCATACTTTTTCAGACATTTTTCACGCCCAAATCAGAACTTTCGATCCCTCCGGCTCACCGGTAGACGTTCAAAGTTCTCGGTTCTTTTTTCGTGCTCGATCTGCCTCTCATTCTTGCTCTCCCTTTCTCTCGCTCTGATGTTTGAGGTGTGCCGAAATGTGTGAACACGACTTTTCGGGCGCTCTCTTCGTCGTTTTTTCCTCAAATAAAGCGACGAGTGCCCAAGGCAGCGACGGGGGACACCTTTTAGCAAATATACGGCCACAGACGGCTGCCGATTGGCACCTAACTTCCAATACATCGGTAGTTTGACACAAGGGTTATTTTTGGCATAAAAAGTGGCACTTGACCGCGAGTTTTCACACTTTTTGCAGGCGGGGCCCTAAGAATAGGGCCCAGTCTGCGTGGGGAAAACCCTGGAAAACGCCAAAAATCACTGGGAAAAAGTTTGGAACGTCAGGGAAACTAGCAGAGATTACTTAGGAAACGGGACGCCAAGCAAAAGTGGCATTTTTCCTTAAATTTTTACCAGGTTTTAATCCCCCCCCCGTTAATGAATCAGCACCGAGAAAGGCAGGCTAGCAGGAATCATTGCGGAAATGACAAACCAACACAGAAAATTGAGGAAAAATTCAAACGAAAATTTATTCACCGCAACCCAATTTTACAGGAAAATACAGAAAAATAGGAGGGAAAACACGTTTTCAGGCGGAAAGACACGGAACGTTTTTTGGTCGGTATATACAGAGATACAAGGGGGTAAATTGTGGAATTGTCAGTAGGAGCGGCGCGGAAAAAATGTAGACATTAGAGAGAGTTAGAGGCAGTGAGCAAAATTATCCATTGCAGGTGCGGCGGCTGGGCTTGGAGCACGTGTCGTGGCACTAAAAAAAAAGAAAAATTTGGGTTTTAAGACAAAAAAATCGAAACAAAGTATTTTTCTCTGCGCTCTCGCCCTCTCTCTCTCTCTCCCTCTCTCGCTCTCTTTCTCTCGCCTCACCTTAGCAATTGAAGATGCATAATAGCAGGCCCGGCAGAGAGCTTGATACGTGTCGGAGCCGCCGATGACTTCGACCTGGAAAAAACAGATTTCTCTCTCACGCTCTCTCTCTCCCTCTATCTCTCTCTATCTCTCCCTCTATCTCTCTCTCTCTCTCTCTCTCTCTCTCTCTCTCTATCTTTCCCCTCTCTTTCTCTCACCTGTGTTTCTTTGGTGTTCCTGAATGTGTAGGATGCATCCGTGCCACAGCGCATGCAAACAGCCGAAAGATTCCTCACGTCGTTGGAGAACGAGATCAGCTTGGACACCTCGGCGAACGGCTAGAAATTGTTGTAAATTGAAGTTCCATAGCTGTCGCGCTCCCTTTAAAGGCCCGTAGGATGTAAAAAAACAAGTCTAATGGTTATCCGAAAATGCTAAAATCCCTAGAAAAACCCAAAAATTGCAAAAATAATTTTCTAGTGAATTTATCGCGCGATTTATTGCTGCTAAGCTCTCTCTAAAGGGACTTGGAAGCCAAAAACCCATCTCACAAAAGCTCAAAAAGCTAGCTGTCTCACGCCCTGTAAAATAAAAAAATGCAGATTGCTATTTTTCCACCGCGTTTTCCAACGATATATATAGCTGTCTCGCTCCATTTAAAGGAATTGGGAAGGCAAAAAAACTATCACAAAATTTCTTCCGGAGTTGTAAAGGGAGAAAATCCAAATTTCAACACCATTTCCGAAAATTTCTCGCTGTCGCGTTCCCTTTAAAGTAAAGTTAAACCCTTAAAAACCGATACCCGTCTCATGAAATCTCCGTTGAGGGCGGCGACGATCACAATCTTCCCATCAGCAGCAAGCTGTTCACAGGTAGAGGCCAGGTCGTCGTACTGCAAAAAAATAAAACATTGGAAATTAAAATAGGAAGAGTGTACCAAAAGAGCACAAAAAAAAGCAAAAACCGTACGAATTGCCCCTCATCAATCGCCACAACCTCGACGTCTTCGTCAAAGAGCGTCTCGCGGACGTCGGCCAGTCGATGAGCAACTACCGTGCATCCCAGGGCTTTTTGCCTGAAAAAGGACAGTTTTTGCAGAGTTTGATCGGAAATTCCGCAAGAATCACTGCTAGCCTGCCCTTTCCCAAAGAATCTCTGCTAGCCTGCTCTTTCCCAAAGAATCTCTGCTAGCCCGCCCTTCCTAAAGAACCGCTGCTGGCTCGCCCGAAAAAAACGTACTGTTGATGGGTCGTAATGTGGTGTGCATCGTATCGCATATCCCCATCGTATTTCACCAGCACACATTTCTTCTTGGCAATCTTGTAACGGTCGTGGATTCGGATGAGCTCGGTCCTAAAACATGGACCTTACCGTATGCTAAAGTACGCTATCGTACAAGATAGTACGCAAGGCTACACTTCCCCAAAAAAAACCACCAGGCCTTTGAAAAAATCTCAAAGTACGCGAGACTACGCTTTTAACGTTACGTTGTTAAAAGAAGGGTAAAGCGCGCCGACGATATAGTACGTTACCGTACGCAAGAGTACGCTACACTCCGCTATTCCCTATATATCACGATCCCTTTAAAAGCCAAAAACTCACGTTTTCCCGCTGAACATCGGCCCAATGATGCAGACAATGTATCCCTGATTGGGCAGCTGGCAGAATTGGTCAAGGTAGGGGCGCATCCTGAAAACTGGAATTTTTTCACCGGCAAATTCACATAGCCAGAAACCGTTCAAAGGCGTTCAACGTCTTTGGCTAAATTTTGCGCCATTGAAAAAATAGAATGCGAATAATGGAACCTTAAAAACGGGAAAAACTTATTAAAACGGGGTTAAGAAATGAAAGACTACGACATCAAGTCTTTGCACCAAAAAAACACGAAGAACCGTGAAAAAACAGAGAGAGAGAGAGAGAGAGAGAGCGAGAGAGAGAGAGAGAGAGAGAGAGAGAGAGAGAGAGAGAGAGATAGACAAACAGACAGACAGAGGCAGAATTATAGCCAAGGAGCGAAATGATTAAAGCTATTTGTTTAAATTCTATAAAAAGCTTGCAAACCTGCTTCTCCGGGCCATTATAGTAATTTAGGTATAATAAAAATAGAGAATTGGCTCAGCGGCTGATCGGTTCACTTTTGAGCGGTGGAACACCCGACAATGGGGATCGAAAATACAGAGGAGTGGGAGCAAGGACGGGGAGTTTTTCTGGACGGGGAGGGGGAGAAGCTTTTAGTCGATCGAGCCCCCGTGGGCATTTGATTTGGATCTGGACGGCGAGATTTGGATCTCGTGCTAGCCGGGAAATAGAGGAGCATCAGCTGTTTTCGGGATCTGGCGGCGGATTTGGGTTTTTGGAGGGGAGCCAGAAGCAAGAGAAATTTTGAGAGAGCGAGAGAGAGAGAGAGAGAGAGAGAGAGAGAGAGAGAGAGCAAGCTAGCGGTGATTCTCTCGGAAACGGTATGCTTGCAGAGATTGTTTAAACGGAACTTTTCTCTCCTTTAAGCTCCGATAAAGCGAAAACTACAGCCCGAGGCCACGTTGCGGAGAAAATGTCGGAATGGGGGATCACGATCCCCAGCGCGGACTTGTCGAAATCCAAAAAAGGGAATATGGACGGATCGGGACGAATAGGAAGGGGGAGAGAGAGAGAGAGAGAGAGAGAGAGAGAGAGAGAGAGAGAGAGAGGAGAGAGGAGAGAGAGAAACAGAGAGAACGAGACACACCAAATGCCACGCCTACAGGCATCAAGTTGAGCAGGACTTTCACTCTGCAGAACGCCACTAAAGGCTGAAAAACAGTGGGAACTTGATGAAGTTCTTTTGATCCCTATTTCCTAAAAATTTTTGCTAGCATGCGCGGCTCAAACCGAGCGGATTTTTGACAAGTAACCCCCGAAAATGAGTAATCCTAAAGGATTTCTGCTAGCTTGCTGGCACTCGAGCTCAAATACGCTATCCTCGAGTCCCAAAGAATCTCTACTAGATTGCCCTACAGCTCTGTCAACACTCAAAACCATATGTTCAAGATCGAAGCCGTAATAGTGCGGAAAGAAAATCGAAGTGTACAGAGGTGTCTAGCGTACCTTCACCTCCCCGTCTCCGATGGCAGACCATCGTCACGGAGGGTTGCGGGTGGAAAACTGAACTCGCAAAGTCGTGCTCCGCGTGGCTTTCGCGTTGGCACCCGAGGTGCATTTGGGAGATAGGGGGGATAGACGATCAAAAGAGAGAGAGAGAGAGAGAGAGAGAGAGAGAGAGAGAGAGAGAGAGCGAAACCGATAGACCTCCTTGATCCCTAAATCTAAAGAGTAAAGGGATCGTGTCTATGGAAATTCGGGGTAATCTAGCAGAGACCCTTGACGAAATTCTAATCGCCTTGAAAACCCAGGGCCAGCTAGCAGCGAGCTTTTAGGAAATACGACGAGGAAACCAACTAATAAGTATAAAAATAGCCAAAAACTCCATAGGATGCTAGCAGAGGCAATGGAGGAATCGCTGACCTCGAGAGCCCAACGGTATACCAAACAAGGGCCAAGCTGCCCCATTAAAAACCGCCACAGTACCTCCAGCTGCGTGTAGCGCAATTTAGGGCACATCGATGCGCAATTCTTGGCCATCTGCCAGCACAGACTGTTGCATAACACGATAATTAGGGAAGACAATGGGGTAATTCAGTCGAGGGCGATTGCTAAAGAATCTCTGCTAGTCTGCCCTTTCCCCAAGAATCGCTGCTTGCCTGTCCTTTCATAAGGAATGTTAGCTAGTATCCCACAAAAACCGCGATATAAGCTAAAAAATACCTCAATTCAAGCTTCAGATCTATTGTCAACTCATATCTGTTGAACTCGATCGTCTTGATGGCATTCCATACTTGTCGAACTTGTCGAACAGCTACCGTAGCGCGCAGAAATTTCTTAAGAGACATCTACAAGCCTGCGCGAAAATTCCCAAATCATCTCTGCAAGATTGCCAGGCGCAAAAAACCCAAAAATCCATCGAGGTGTAAGAAAATGAATACCATTTATTGCAGCGAGCACGGAAAACGACCCAAAAAGTGCAAATATCAGCAAAAAAAAATAAAATTAATTCAAATGGCATTTTAATTATAAAGTAAATACAGTAGGCATTTTAGGAGTGAAGTGGAGCGTAGCGGAATGGCATGGGAATACAGTTAAAAGAGAAAAATAAATTACAGTAACACAAAAATCGAAAAACGACATTTAGCGGGGCTACGGTTTCGAGAGGAATTCCTCGAGCATCACCTCTTCTTGCTGTGCGCGTACCGTATCCGAGGCTTGGACGGCTGGGGCTAAAAAAGAAATAAAATTATTAAAAGCAAAAAAGATTTTCCAAAAATTACGGTAATTTGCGGAAATTCCTTGAGAAACCAAAATATAGAAAAAGGCCGGGGAGATAGCGGGTGGATTTGGGAAAATAAAGAAAATTAAAGGGGCCGGAAAGGCAAAAATCAACATGTTTTCGCCATTTTTGACTTCTCCGGTTCCTTTAAAACGAAAAATCGGTGGATAGCATTTTCGGGCGAGCACGACTTACTGTAGGGGAAAGGAGTACGGTAGTGGGAAAGCTCTGAAATTTGCAACTTTGAAGGAAAAAGGCCCCAAACCCTCAATTTACATTTTAAAGGGAGCGCGACATAAAATTTCGGCAGAGTATAGCAGAATTAGCACCAAAATTCATTTACAGTTCTCAGCGTGAATTTCGCACGTTTTCAGGTAAAGATGGTTTAAAAAAGCAAGATTAATTTTTTTAAGATAAACTCTATCTTAAAGGGAGCGTGACAGTAGCGTGAATTAAATTCAGCCGCTAAAAATAAATTCAAAACATAAACTAACATGGAAAGACACTGGGCGGCGGTGTGGCAGGAGGGGCCAAGCTGGAGATGACTGGGCTCGATCCTGGATGAGTTCCACCTAAATGAGAATGAAAGTTGCAACTTCTTCAAGAATCTCTCCCAGTCTACACGAATTCCCTAAGAATCCCTGCTAGCTTGCCCTTTCCTAAAGAATCCCTGCTAGCTTGCTCAGCCCAAAGAAACACCGTTCGTCTGCCCTGGTTTGAATGAATTTCCAACTCTAAACAACTTCTCTTAAAGAATCCCTGCTAGCCTGACCTAAGCTCCCAAATACTCTCTGCTAGCCTACCAACCTCGGATTCAGCCGTCGCGACCATACACAGTCCATCCAAGTGGGTGATCGCCTGCTCGGTCTGATCGCAAAATCGTTGTAGTTTGTCGACCTGGAAAAATCAATAAAAATCGATACAAATAAATAATTAATAAATCAAAAAACTAATTAATAAATCGATACTTGTTTATTAATATCCCGTATCCGCTTGTCGACTTCTTGAATCGATCGAAGGAATGTGTCGATTGTTAGCACGGCATCGGCTCGTTCCTGAAATAGAATCATCGGTTCGGGGGCGAACGTTTTTGGTAGGTCCAGAAATTTCTAGTAACCTAATAGTAAGTGTTTTTAAGAAGATAATTATATTTCAACTAGAAAAAATATCCAAAAAAAAGTGTGAAAGTAGAAATTTTGGGCAACAAGCGACCAATTTCCGTAGGTAAATCGATATTTTTGACATTTTCAATAAACTTTGTATCGTTTTCACGTTCTGGATTAGTACAAAAACAGCTCAGAAACACTTCCCATATCTCTATTTGAAAAATTGGATCCTAAGGAAAAAGCTTGTTCCCTCCCCCGATAATGTAAAAGAACCGAAACATCGCTAAACCTAGGTATAGATACGCTTTTAAAGGACCACTGAAGGCAAAACAAGTTTACCCGACACATTTGCTGGGCTCTTCCCAGGCGTGTTGACGTTAGATTGGCCAATCGGACGCCCTCCTCGGCCACACATCTCATCTGATCCAGCTGTGTTTGGTATCTGAAAAAAAACAGGTTTGAAATAACCATCGATGTCGTAACATTTTATTTCTTAACTGCCATTTCTCTTTAAAACAAGTTTCGATCCGATTTCATGTCGTAATCGTAGAGAACTGGCCTTTTCCTTTCAATTCCCCTTAACGTTATCCGCGGCTCGACTTTTCCTCTCGTAATCAGTTGACGATCTGTAGTTTTGCCCGGCCAGCCCTTTCAAATCGATTTTATAGACTTCCAAGTCGCTTTAAACACGATTCCGAGCTGATTTTCACGCCGTAACCGGCCATCCATGAAATTTTTCTGCAGCTCAATACCGTTAAAATTGTTCTATGTCCTCCATGTCCCGTTTTTTGCTAAAACTGGTCCGGTATCGAGCGGTTTGTCATCTCATTCTACCCGGATCCGGAATTTCTAGAAGCGCCTCTACTAGGGGTTGTAAACTCTCGAGCAGGGGCATAATTTACAGTCACCCGTTTACAGTCATTTTCCGGGCTATTCCGGACATAATTTGACACGTGTGGTCTCTCTGTCTGTCTGTCTCTCTCGCTCTCTCTCGCTCTGCCTCCCTGTTTCACAACACAGGAGATGATCAGCCGGGCGCCTTCAGCCTCAGACTGATAAGCCCCCTGGGCAAAGCTTATAAAGCCTGATCAGACGGGCCAACAAGTCAGGAGTCCAAAAACAATGGGGGGCGCCTTCTTATCTCTAACCCGTCATTCTCAAGCCCTTTCGTCCATTTAAACTTTTAAACGGGCCAACAACCCTAAAAATCTTTGTTAGACTGCACACTTCCTCAAGAATTCCTGCTCGTTTCCCCACTTTCCCAAATAATCCGTGCTAGCTTGCTCTTTCCTCGCCAAATTTTCGTTTAGAAATTGAAATGAAGCTCCTCCTACTCGTCGCTGCCTTCTTTGCCGTCTCCCTCGCCGTGGCATTGCCCGAGCAGCCGAAAGAGAGAGGGGTAAGCTGGCAGGGATTCTTTAGGATGGTCTTTGAGTGACCTTTGATTCTTTAGGCAGAGACAGCAGAGATTATTGAGGAATTTAGATTACGAAAAATGTAAGTAGAACTGGAGGCTAACTAGCATAGTGTACCAGGAAGTAGTCAACAAGCTAACAGAGATTCTTTAGGAAATTGCGCGGCCAGCACAGATTCTTTAGGAATTTCAAACCTTCGGTAGGCTAGCAGGGATCATTTGGGTCTGTGGGTAGCTAGCAGAGATCCTTGATGGATAGCCTAGATCAATAGGGATAAAGCCGCTACTAGGCAAGCAGCAGAGGTCCTTTGCAATCCAGTATTCTTTCAGGTCTTCTGCCCGGTTTGCCAGGCCTTCGTAAAGCAAGTGGAGACCGATATCGAGAACGGAGAACAAGCCGACGAGGATGTAAGTATCTATCTAGGGTTACGGTAACGGGGGCATCTTTTAGAAATTGAACGCCTGGTGCGAGAAGGAGTTCGGCACCGGGGTGATGGGAAAAGTGTGCAAGGGATTCGTCGATTCCGAATTGGAAAAGGTAGGAATTTGGTTCGTTCAATCCCAAAGAATAACCGCTAGCCTGCCCTGCTTCCCAGGCCCTTCCAAGGATATCTCTGCTATCATGCCCCAACTCTAAAGGACCATTAAAGTCTAAAAAGTCAAAATTTTCAGGTTGTTGACAAGCTGAAGAACGACCCGGGAGCCACGCCCGAATCTGTTTGCAAGGATATCGATTTGTGCTAAAATGTAAATAAAACTTTAAAATATGACTAAATCGCACAAAAACAATTTCCTAAAGAATCTCTGCTAGCCTGCCCTCTGCTAGTTCCCTCTTTTCATAATTTACCTTGGTTCCCCACTAATTTCACATTTTCCCCATTTCCGATCTTTCCGTTGCCCTTTTTTTAGGTCTTTGGTAGCAGAGATTCTTGCGGAAGTTCCGGTATCAGGTCGCAAATGTACGAAAGCGACGATAACTCGCCAAACTTGTGATTTTCTCGCAATTTTTTGGGTATATTTTGCTCGGGAAACGTGTTTTGACAAGAGTTCCGTTACATTCCGTTCGGAGCAGCGGCCATTTTGGGAACATTCGGAATGTGACAACAAAAGGGGGTAAAACTTTTACCCTAAAATGATCGAAATTAGGGCCATGCTAGCAGAGATTTTTTGAGGAAAATGAATCCGAAAAAGGTCAGTGTTTGTCAAAAAGCTCTTTGAGATTTCTTTGAATAGCGGGCTAGCAGAGATTCTTTAGGAATCGTTTGGACTCTTCTACTGCTTCAAGTGTGCCTTGGCAAGCTAGCAGAGACCATTTGTGGAAAAACTAGGCCCTTAATGACCGCGGTTTTACATCAGGCAAGCTAGCAGAGATTTTTTAGGAAGCCGTCCTTTCCTAAAGAACCTCTGCTAGCCTGCCCTGATTTTCAAAAGTCCCCCAAAATTTTATTTCCCAATTTTCGCTCATTTTTACGTGTTCCTGTTCTGATCAGGAAGCAGAAAATGTACAGGTCGGCCCCCAAGAAATTTTCCGGGCTAAAGAAAACAGAAAAAAGCGGCAGGGATAGCTCTTTAAGGCCAGTTCTGGGGTCAGTTCCGGGGGTATAAAGGGCTGAAAAACCGGGTGAATCGGCTCTTTTAGGGACAAATTCCGCATTGATCCTACTGACGGGACGAAATGTCGAAGTACTGTATCGTGGCTGTGCTGATTGTGGCCCTGGCATTGGCTGATAGCAGCAGCAGCAGTGAGGAGAAGGAGAAAAAGGTAGGTGGCAGAGATTCTTTAGGAAAGGGCAGGCTAGCAGAGATTCTTTAGGAAAGGGCAGGCTAGCAGAGATTCTTTAGGAAAGGGCAGGCTAGCAGAGATTCTTTAGGAAAGGGCAGGCTAGCAGAGATTCTTTAGGAAAGGGCAGGCTAGCAGAGATTCTTTAGGAAAGGGCAGGCTAGCAGAGATTCTTTAGGAAACTCAGTTTTCTAGGGCGTCGACTTGGAGCAGTTCGAGAAACTGGGCAAGGAGATGGAGAGCCAAAAGTCGCTGATCAAGCAAAAGTGCAACGAGGCGCCCGAGGCCAAGGCAAGCCAGCAGAGATTCTTTGGGAATTTTCCCCTTTTTCAGAAAAAGACATGCATCCTGCTCGTCGAAAGCTTTGAGCAGCTACTCGGAAAAGTGAAAGAGCTCCACGGCGTCTTCGCCGACTTCAACAAGTCGCTCGAGGAACTCGATTAAAAAAATGCTAATTAGTTTCGATAATTGATGATAAATAAATGTATTTTTTACATAATTTATTAAAATGCACATCGCTAGCTAGCAAAGATTTTTAGGAAAAGGTATGCTAACAAAAGGATTGATTTTTCAAATCATTCACCCATTTTCTACCCCAAAAAATGATAAATTGCCGCTGTCGGAGTTGATCTCGGCAGGATCAACATTTTTTGCCGATCTCCCGATCCTATATACAGGGTGTCCCAAAAAAAAAGACCCCCCCAAAAATTTGAGCCAGAGGGCACCTACGGAGCTGAAAATTTGCACTGAGGTAGCGAAGCCAATTTCCCATGTATATGGAAAGTTTGAGCCCTATCGGCCGGCGGGTTTTAAAGTTATAGCGAAAATACTTTTCATTTTTAATTTAATATGGGGATTTTTGCAATTTGCATCAAAAATATGCGTTATTCTTGCATTTACGAGCCGATTTTGCATAAATTTTGCCAAAAAATGCCATTTTCTTGCTGGAGCATGGCAGGCTAGCAGTGATGCTTTGCGGAACGAAACGGCCAATTTTAAGGCCGTCCCAAATGATCTTTGCTAGCTTGCCGGTCTTCTCAACTGTTCTTTTCAACGCATTTAACAGCCGTCAAAGTCAAAATTTTGCGGGCAAGCTAGCAGAGATCATTTGGGAATTATCCATTTTCCAACTGGTTCCCGGAAAAACAGAAAATGATCGATGAGGGTGAAATGGGGATATGAACGGGCTGGAACCGGCGAATTGCCTAGTTATATACGGCCACAGAAAGTGAAACGCTACACTCTACACCTATTGACACCTCCAAAGATGCTAAAGTATTGCCTCGCACTCGCTATACTATTTCTTGCTGTAATTTCCGCTGATGACGAGGAAAAGCCGAGCTCGTTGAGCCAAATGGTAGGCTAGATTTTAGCTTTTTTAAGCGGCAACTAGCAGCGACAATTTGTGGAAATTTAGGGCGGAAATCCCAAAGATTGGGATAAAATGATCGGCAAGATGGAGAGACAACGGATGGCTTATGCCGAACAGTGCAACGGAGCCCCGGATAGATTGGCAAGCCATTTGGGGTGCTTTGACATTATCGGGGGGAGGAGCTCCAACTTTTTTCTGAGGATCCAATTTTTCAGATAAAAATCGCTTTTCTAAAATGTTTTTAACTGTTCCTAGGCGTACAAAATTTAAAAATTAAAAACCACGACTTTTTCAAACATTTTTCAAGTTTCTAGACAGATTTTCAAGTTAAAATATACGTATATTTTACTAAAAACCCTCCCTTATTAAATTACTAGACAAAAGTTGGAATTCGATAAAAAGCCCAGTCCCCCCCCCCCCCGTTAATGCGAAAGAACCAAAAATTTTAATTAAAAAAACGCAAAAATATAGATTTTAATAACTTTTTCGGGACCAAAAATACCGACCTTCGGCAAAAATTTCAGATTATTACATTTTTTTCTACGTTTGTTTAGCTAGTTTTTCAACCTGAAATATGGTAAATTTTACGAAAAACTGTTAAAACATTTTGAACCATATCTGGGCTTTTAGGAAACCCCCCCCCCCCCGATAATGCCAAAGAACCATAAATTTAAAAGCGCCATTTTAGAAGAAGCAATGCTTCCTGCTGGTCAGCCTCCTCGGACAACTCATCCAAAAAGTGAAGCAATTCAAGGACGTGACCGAGCGATTTGAGAGCCTGAAACTACAGTAATCCAATAAACACCTTTTGACGATTTTTGTTTCTAATTTTGCGCATTAATAAGCACCTTATCGATCGAGCAGGCTAGCAGCGGCGATTTGGGAAAACAGCTAAAGTTTTTAGACCGCCTGGCAAGGAATCTTGCTAGCTTGCCTCCCGTTTTTACCATATCATTAGTGCGCAGAGGGTACTTTGCATTGCGTTACGCGACGTATTTCCACTTGTTGGGCAATAATAGGACATTTTGCGTTGGCCAAATTTTGCCAACGGAAAACCGGAAATGATTGATTGTTGAGAGATGGGATATCAACGGATTTCTCCCCTATAAAACCCGGAAAACCAAGCTTGACGACTACGCGCTACACCTATCGACCGGACCTAAATGCTAAAGTATTGCCTCGTACTCTCTATGCTACTTCTTACAGTAATTTCCGCTGATGATGAGGAAAAGCCGAGCGCGCTGAGTCAATTCGTACGTTAAATCTTAGTTCCTGAAGCGACAACTAGCAGAGACAATTTGCGGATCCGAAAGAATGAGATAAATCCTAAAATTGCTCTCAATTTCTTGGTGAGCTCTCGAAACGCAACGCGCCTCTTTCCGCTAAAAAAGCGTCGTAATAGGTTACGCAATGGAAGGGCAGGTGCGTTGCGTGTCGCGACCGAGGCCCTAGGGCAGGCTAGCAGAGACAATTTGCGGGTTGCAGGGCGGAACCCCGGAGGAATGGCAAGGGTTGATCGACGAGATGGAGGAGCTGAGGCGTGAAGGATCTGCACGGTGCAACGAGGCACCACAAAATAAGGTGTGTGCATTACAGGCTACAGACTACAAACTACAAATCGAAACGTAGCCTGTAGCCAATATTTTGTAGTTCACTCGTACAGACTTGGGTCTAGAAAAAAGTGATAGACGGCTGGTAGAACTAGAAAATTTGTAGTTTATAGCCTGTAGTCTAGCCTACACGCTACAAAAAATGTTGTAGTCTGTAGTCTAGAAAATACAGGCCACAGACTACAAAAGACAATTTTGTAGTCTGTAGCCTCTAGTCCGGAGTTTGCTCGCATTTCCTAGAGTCTAGAAAATGTGGTCGACGCTTAGCCGTAGTCCAAATTTGTAGTTTGTAGTCTGTAATCTAGCCTACAGACGACACACGGCAACTTTGTAGCCCGTAGTCTACGTTATGTAGCTTACTCGTAGTGCCTAGGGGCTAGAACTTGTGCTGGCCGCTTAGTAGTAGTAGAAAATTTGTAGTTCGTAGCCTCTAGTCTACACTATTTTGCCGTTAGAAAATTCAATTTGCTTTTTTTAGAAAAAGGCCTGCTTCCTGATACTCAACTACATCGGGCAGTTTATCGGCAAAACGCGGCAACTGCAGGAAGTGGTCGGGTGATTTGAGAGCTTGAAACTACAGTAGTCAGATCAGATAAATAAAATGTTCGATTTTCCCTTGTAAATACACGCATTAATAGAATTCGAACTACAAAATCTCTCCTCAGCCCGAGAAACCGGAAATGATTGATCGTTGAGAGATGAGATCCGGCCGGCAGCTGGTCAATTTTTTTGCGGATAACAACCCGGAAAAAGGAAATTTGGTGACTACGCTCGACACCTATCGACACTACGGAAAATGCTAAAGTATTGTCTCGTACTAGCTTTTTTATTTTTTATCGTAATCTCTGCCGAAGATCAAGAAAAGCCGAGCATGTTGCAGTCCATGGTAAGCTTAACGATGTATTTTTTGGCAAGGTAGGCTAGCAGAGATTCTTTAGGAAAGGGCAGGCTAGCAGAGATTCTTTAGGAAAGGGCAGGCTAGCAGAGACCATTAGGGAAAAAAATAACGCTGGTTTCACCTTCCCTTTAAACCCGAAGATTTAGACCGGAGATACCGAGAGCTGGGCAAAAATCATCGACGAAATGGAGGCGCAGAGAAAGGGAAGTCACCGAGCAGTGCAGTCAGGCTCCTGGCGAATTGGTGAGGGGCAGGCTAGCAGGGATCGTTTAGGAATTTCTTATTCAAATTCAGTAAAGAATTTCAGAAAACGAAGTGCTTTCTGATCGCGGGTATCATCGGAGGACTAGTGGAAAAGACGAGGAGAATCAAGGAAGCCGTGGAGCGAGTTGAGGCTCTGAAGCTACAGTAGTCGAATAAATGTATAGAAACGTTAAAAAACAAATTAATAAACGATAAATTTGTATTTATGCGCATGAATAGACTATTTCTTGGAAAAGGTTATGTCCCTCTCCCTGTCACACGCTCTCACTCTCACTCTCACTCTCTCACTCTCTCTCTCTCTCTCTCTCTCTCTCTATCTCCCGAAAAATGATCGATAGATCAGAGATGGGATGAGATTTTTCGCTCATAAAAACCCGGAAAAAATTTTTGCGACTACGCTCTACACCTATCGACAGGGCTAAAATGCTAAAGTATAGCCTCGTACTCGCTGTATTATTTATTATCGTAATCTCTGGAGATGATCAGGAAAAGTCGAGTTCGTTGAGTCAAATGGTAAGCTTATCCAGGTAAGTTTTTGGCAAGGCGAGCTAGCAGAAAGCTTTTAGGAAAAATCAAGAAAATGAAATAAAAATGAAAACTCAACTGAGGAAAGGGCAAGCTAGCAAAGACGATTGGGGAAGACATAAAACTAGTGTCACCTTCCCTTTAAAACCCCAGATTCAGACCGGAGATACCGAAAGCTGGGCAAAAATCATCGACCAGATGGAGACCCAGAGGAAGGAAGTCACCGAGCAGTGCAACGAGTCTTGTGGACAATTTGTAAGGAGTTGTAGTTTGTAGCTTGTAGCCTGAAATCTTAGCCGGGTAGGCTCGAAGAGATCCTTAGGGAATTTCCCATCGAATTTTACAAAATATTTCAGAAAACGAAATGCTTTCTCTTCGCCACCCTCGTCGGCGGGCTCGTGGAAAAGACGAGGAAAATCAAGGAGGTCGCCGAGCGAATCGAAGGATTAAAGCTACAGTAATTCAATAAAATGCCCTTAGGCCATCTCTTAAAGAATCTCTGCTAGCCTGCCCTTTCCTAAAGAATCTCTGCTAGCCTGCCCTTTCCTAAAGAATCTCTGCTAGCCTGCCCTTTCCTAAAGAATCTCTGCGAGCCTGCCCTTTCCTAAAGAATCTCTGCTAGCCTGCCCTTTCCTAAAGAATCTCTGCTAGCCTGCCCTTTCCTAAAGAATCTCTGCTAGCCTGCCCTTTCCCCAAGAATATCTGCTAGCCTGCCCTTTCCTAAAGAATCTCTGCTAGCCTGCCCTTTCCTAAAGAGTCTCTGCTAGCCTGCCCTTTCCTAAAGAATCTCTGCTAGCCTGCCCTTTCCTAAAGAATCTCTGCTAGCCTGCCCTTTCCTAAAGAATCTCTGCTAGACTGCCCTTTCCTAAAGAATATCTGCTAGCCTGCCCTTTCCTAAAGAATCTCTGCTAGCCTGCCCTTTCCTAAAGAATCTCTGCTAGCCTGCCCTTTCCCCAAGAATATCTGCTAGCCTGCCCTTTCCTAAAAAATCTCTGCTAGCCTCCCTTTCAAGCTAACTCCGGTGATTTTTTTATTGTTTTCCTAAACCTCGCCCCAATTACCGTATCCCCCAAATTGACCCTGAAATCCCGGAACCACCTGAAAAAATGGAGAAACCGCACAAAAATGCAGGGGGAACTGTTCGGCAAGGTCAGCACGTTTTGGGGGTATAAAAGGGGTGGGTGGTCGTGGTTTTTCCACCTCTTTCCTATCTACAGCCCCCATCAAGAACAAAACATGTACAAACAATTCGCGCTGTTCCTCGTCGCCGCGCTGCTGTTGGCCGCGAATAACTCGGTGAGTTGGAAATGGCAGAAAATTCGGAACTTTTGCATTATCGGGTGGGGGAACGTTCTTTTAAGGATCCAATTTTTCGAATCCAAATAGGGCCTGTGTTTCTAAACTGTTCTTGCCATTCCGAAACGTAAAAACTTTACAAATTTTGATTAAAAAATACAAAAATATCGATTTTCCGACCAAAAACGGCAACCCAAAGTTCCAATTGTTACATTTTTAACGTTTTTTAGATAGACTTTTCCATTTGAAATACAGTAAATATTACTAAAAACACCGTTAAAACATTAAAAAGAGCATTAAAAAGATTTATTAAAGCTTTTCTGATTTCCTCCCCCGATAATGCCAAAGAACCACGTATCCTTTTAAAGGCAGTGTGCCACCGGAATTTCACCAATTTTTTTGTAGACAGAGGCCGCGGAGAAAAAAAGCCCGTTCGACGCACTAATGGAGATGGTCAACGGGTTCAAGGCGCAAAAGCCCGAGCTGGAGAAGGGATGCGCTGAGGACAACAAGGTAGCTAGAAGGCTAGCAGAGATTCCTTAGGAAAGGGCCAGCTAGCAGAGATTCTTTGGGAAGGGCAAGCTAGCAGAGAATCTTTAGGGAACCGCTTCAACGCCCCTTTTTAGACGGAAGTCTGCCACAAACTCTTCAACAAAATCGACGACATGGTGAGAATCGCCACCGAGGTCAACGACATCTTCAACAAGATTCAGAACATCACCGCCAGCGAAAAGCCCTTCTAGGAATAAAATTATTTATTTGTCAAAACTACAAACTACACAGTTACAAAATTGTCGCCGATTAACGACGCTAATTTCCGGGGCAATCTGGCAGTGATTCTTGAGGAAAGCTACCTGGAACAAAGGCTGAGCCCCGAAATACATGTCGTAATCGACACGCTGGGCAGGCTAGCAGAGAGCATTGGTGAGGCAAGCTAGCATGGATTAGAGGAAGGATACGCTTTAAAGGGACCGTGTCACAAACGGCAACTTTCAAAGGATCGAAATGTAAAGGTCGCAGAAATAGATGCCGTAATGGTTATAGTAGGCAAGCTAGGAGAGATTCTTGAGGAATTCTATACATTTTAAAGGGGCGAGCCAGCACATGGTCGCTGAATTACATGTCGTAATGGTCATAATAGAAAGGTTAGCAGAGATTCTTGAGAAAATGGGCAGGCTAGCAGAGATTCTTTAGGAAGGGGCAGGCTAGCAGAAATTCTTTAGGAAACGGCAGGCTAGCAGCGATTCTTTAGAAAATGGGCAAGCCAGCAGAGATTCTTTAGGAAAGGGCAGGCTAGAAAATATTCTTTAAGAACACTCAATCTATTTTAAAGACACCATGCCATCAAGCTACAGTATAATTAGATGACGTAACCGGTGTAACACTTGCTCAACATGGTGAAAATCCCGGGGGTTATCTCTCATTTTTGATATCTCTCCCCTCCCCATTTGGTGGTAGATAAAAGAGATCGACCGGGATGGAACCGGCAAATTTCCACAAAGCTCCTATCGACACCGCGAAATCCTGATAATTCCATTAAAAATGACAAAACTAGCTATTGTATTTTTGCTGGTTGCTATCGCTTTTGCGGCCGAAACTACGGTAGGTTACGCACTTTTAAAGGGCTGTCTATTTTTCGCCACATATTTTGGTGCTTTGGCATTATCGGGGGCAACGTTTCCATTTTCTAATAAAATATAGAAACTTTTGTAAACGATTTTTACTAATCTTAAACATACTTTTACAACTAAAACTTTACAACTTATACAGAAAAAAAAACAAAAATAACGATTCTTCGGCTAAAAATGTCAATTTTTTACCAAAACTGAAAAATTTTCCAAGTTTTTAGATAATGTCCCCCCTTAAAGTATAGGTAATTTTTTCTAAAAAACTATTAAAATACTCACTATTAGGTTTCTAGGCTTTCTAGACGTTCGGAAAAAATTATCTCCCCCCCGATAATGCAAAAGTATCCAGATCCTATATGAAATTCGCCGCGAGCCGCTAAACGCGACGCGTCGCCTTTCCGGTTACTTTTAAGGGAGCGTAACAGGCGTAAAAAACAAGAAAAACAAAACTAAATTTCTAGACTGAAACTGCCGCCCCGGACGAGAACCCCTTCCACGAGTTCCTCGACGTCACCAAGGAGTACCAGGAGCACAAAGCGGAAGTGGAGAAGGAGTGCTTGGAGAAGAATACGGTAACGATTTTTAGCTTATTCGGTTCTTACAAAATCACGCGAAATAATAAATTTCCTGATTTCAGAAAGAAAACTGCAATAAGGCCTTCGCCATCGTCGACGAGATGATCAAGCTGGTCAACGAGACGACGGACATCTACCAAAAACTCATCAAGCTCACCAAGGAACTTCAGAATTGAGGGATTGGAGAACACGCAATAAATGAATAAATTTTTACATGAATAATACGAAAAACCAAAAAATAAAAATTACAACTAAAAATTCCGGGCTAAATTATGTCGTAAAACTCATAAAAGCGCATAGAAAAACCACTCAACCAAGTTAAAAGCGATTTTCGGACGGTTTTTTCAGAATTAAACCAGGTAAAACCACGAAATAGACCCCAAAACCCCAAAACTACAAAATACAAAGCGCCGAAAAAACACCCCAAAACGCCAAAACCAGCAAAAAAACTAACTTTAACAACAAATCGCTCCCGGCTCCGGTGTTGACCAGCTCGTTCACCGTCTCGATCGGGCATCTAAAAACAAAAATTAATGTTATGAAATTGTAAAAAAACGTCAATTTCTCTCTCTACCTATCTCTCTCTCTCTCTCGCTCTCTGGATTTGGAAAAGCTTCGACATATCGAAATTTGCATTAAAAAGTTATAGAACATCCAAATAAAAATATTACAACGTTTCTGACGACCAAATTGAGCTGAGCATTCCCAAAATAGAATCTAGTATTTTATGTTAGATTTAGAAAGTAGGTTTATTGAATTTTTAAGCCGCACGGGCTGCCAAATTGCTGCCAAATTGCTCTAGCTGGGCGCGCTCGCCGAATTTTTATGCTAAGCCGCTTATTTCATGCCGACCTTTCGGACGACGGTGCGTCACCTGGTGCTAAAAATTCCATCAAAAAGCTATACTAAACCTAGTCATTAAAAATAAATTAAAAACTATTGAAAATTCAATCCATTAAAAAATTGCTTACCGTTGCTGGGTCATCGAAGATGGCACCACGTTGATGCGCAGGCGTTCCACGCTGAAAATTGAAAATCAAACTCATAAAAACGTTTTTTTTTTGTTTTAAAGGCACTGGGAAGGCAATCTAGAACCTTGAAGTTTGTCTGAATCTTTTCCAAGTGGGCCAGCTAGCAGAGAGTATTTAGGAACAAGCATTTAGGTGAAGAACCCTCCCACTGAGATCTTAAAGAATCTCTGCTAGCCTGCCCTTTCCTAAAGAATCTCTGCTAGCCTGCCCTTTCCTAAAGAATCTCTGCTAGCCTGCCCTTTCCTAAAGAATCTCTGCTAGCCTGCCCTTTCCTAAAGAATCTCTGCTAGCCTGCCCTTTCCTAAAGAATCTCTGCTAGCCTGCCCTTTCCTAAAGAATCTCTGCTAGCCTGCCCTTTCCTAAAGAATCTCTGCTAGCCTGCCCTTTCCTAAAGAATCTCTGCTAGCCTGCCCTTTCCTAAAGAATCTCTGCTAGCCCGCCTGAATCACCAACAATCGCTCAAAACCACCTCTTTGACTTCCCAGTCTCTTTTAAGCCCAAAAATCCACCCAAGCAACCCAAAAATTCCAGAAAAATGTGCAAATTCAAGAATTCCAAATTTTACGCGGTCCCATTGACTTTCTCGGCCAGCTGCCCGTAAAAACGGTCAAAGCGTTGCCCGAATTTTTCGGTGCTAAAACACAAAAAAGACATTTAAAACGATTTAAACTGGCAAAAAATCGCTATTTAAAGCTATATAAATATTATTTCCAAAATGAATTTAAATAAAAATTAATATAAATCTATATAAGTAAACCAAAAATTCTATCTAATTAAAATTAAATTAACGGAATACAAACAAAATCAAAATTTACCCGCTTGCCAGCTCGTTTTGCACGCTGGCCAACGTGTCCCGCAGCGACCCGAGCATTTTCCTGTAAAAAACAAAAGCGCTAAATCACGATTACGGTAACAAAAAAAATAGGAAACCGTCGATCAATCGTTTTTATAACTTAAAAAAGTAGCAAAAATTGTTTATTACACAAAAAACAGCCAAATATGACCAGAATAATCTCAAAAATGACAAATGTATAAGTGACGCGGCGCGGACAACCCGTAAATAAGTGAAAATTGAAAGTGAGAGTTTTGAAAATGAGCGTAAAATGGTATAAAAAAGGCAAAAAGACAATAAAAAATTACAAATGTAGTGGAAAACAGAATAATATACATTTCTACAGTAATAAAAAAAATTGGTTCTGTTGCATTATCGGGGGGGGGGGGAAACAAGTTTTTCTTTTTCATTATTTTTCTAATAAAAATCGAGCAATTGTTTGTATGTTTTTTACTATTCCTAAACGGAAAACTTTACGAATTTTAATAAGAAAAGCAAAAAATAGCGATTTTTCGACAAAAATGGACGATTTTCGACCAAATTTTTACCTAAAAAATTCTTGCCAAGTTTTTTTAAACATTTCCACTGAAAATAAACTTAAATTTCACTAAAGAAACTATTAAAATACCTACTTTACGTTTTTAGCAGACATGGCAATTCGGATCGGCCGAGCCGCTCGGCCGGGCCGGCGGCCTAATTTCCATAAAAAACGCGGCCCCCTACGAGCCGCAGTAATTATTTACTTCCGGAAATGCGGCCTCGCGGCCCAGCCGCATTTTCATCGCGGCTCGGCCGGGCCGCTGCGGCCAAGCCGCAAACCGGAAGTGGCTCATTTACATACGAAAAATCCGCGAATTTCATGCGAAATGCCAATGGAAATGAGAAAATTAAGGGTTTCGAGTATAGATATTCGTCGTTAGCAGGCTAAATACGCATTGCATCTCTGATTTGCATACCGGAAGTACTCAAAACTCATTTGGATGCGGCCTTAAAAGCCGCGCGGCTAGGCCGCCGTGCGGCCTCAAAACGGAAAAAAGCCGCGGCCGCGCGGCCCGGCCGCATTCTAATTTTTGCGGCCGAAAAAGCCGCGCGGCCCGGCCGATTGCCATGTCTGGTTTTTAGGCATTTCTGGAGACTTAGAAAAAATTAGCCCCCCCCCGATAATGCGAAAGAACCCAGAAACGACAGCATCTAAAGGGCTAGGAAGGTCTAAAAATACCCTGAATACGTTGCAGTACTAATAACGGCCTAAAACAACAAAAAATGAGTAATTAATGCAAAAATACGACAGAAAAATTAATCCGGCACCGTCCACACGGTCAGCAATACATCTTA